>CAUYRT010068312.1:0-37694 GCA_963574885.1 Lepilemur ruficaudatus
ACTACAAAAACAATGGTGAAATCTAACCTCTTATATTATCCTGGACAGAGCTTGAGCCCATCCTTTGAAGTGAGGTATCACAAGAATGGAAAAACAAGTACCACATGTACTCACCATCAAATTAGTTCTAACTGATCAACAATAATGTGCACACATGGTAGTATTATTGGATGCCAGTCAGCTGGGAGGGGATTGGTGGGGGTGAGTAAACTCACAACTAATAGATGCAGAGCACATTGTATGGGGGAAGGGCACACTTTTAGCCCTACCATAGATGAGACAAAAGCATCATTCGTAACCAAAATGTTTGTACCTCATAATATTCTGAAACTTAAAAAAACGAAAACAACTTAAAAACAATCAGTAAGAAGTACAAGACAATCTTTAAAAAAATCTAAAGTGAAATCTTTAAAGAAAGAAGAGCATAATTTTTATGTCAAATGAAAGTTTAGAAGATGAAGAGAGGATAATCTAGATTACTCTATCTCACCCAGGGATGGTGAGTATCATTACCCTGCTTAAATTAGAGGAGAAACATGAGATAGAGTCTGATCTGGTAGAAGGTCAGTAGGGGTAGAGAAAGACAAAAGGACTGTAAAGAAAAAGACTATATGAGCAGGTGCTGATTCGGCATTCAAAGGTTGCTCGGCAACATTAGGTTCTAGTGCTAGAGGTCCCATGGGAGCCAGGACATCTACAGTTCATCAGTCCCCATGTGAATGAAGACTTCTCCTGCACACAGTCTGGCACAAGTGATGTTCTATCTTGCCACAAAACATTACTGAGATTCACCCTAAATGCCCTATATGGATACTTTCCTTTCCAAAGACGCAGAATATATACAAACCCATTGATTCAGAGGGGTATCTAAAAGGATGGTGGTCATGTGGAAAGGAAAGATCCTAGTATCTGTATTTGTATAGGAATGGACCCTATGAAAACCAACTCTATGACATGAATAATAGACTAATTTTTCTGTAGAACTCTATGATTCCATAAAATTTTATCCATAAACCAAGCTTTACATCTGAGGTCTGCATTAGCTTTACATCTTTACATATTAATTATAGCTGCTCAAATATATGCCAGTACTGATATTTTCAGAATTAGTCATTAAACATCATTTGTAACAAAGTTGCAGTATATTACATTTCTGAAAGCATAAGTGAGAATATTACTCTTTGTTATACTTTGTATAATGAAGTGCATGTATCTCTTTATCTGTATATATAATTAAATAAATTCAACAAAAAGTTTTTAAATAACTGTTTGACAATTAGTAGGAAGCTACTTATAGACTCTCTAAAGAATTCTAAGAGTTGTTTAAATGTCTAGTTTAGTACTGTACATATAACAAATATAATAGGTTATTTCTCCTTACAAATATTTCAATATATTTATTTTTAAATAAATTGTCTTGTCTCTGTTTTATGACAATCTGTCAGCAGTAGTTTGTTTTTCCACTATTTATTTAAATCCTACATTATTTCAGCCTTTTTTTTTTTTTAGGACTTCCTTCCTTATCTTCAGCAAGATAAGACTAGAATAACTTTCTTTAATTTTTTTATTTTTTCAAGCTTTGTTAAATAACCCTTCTTTGCATCTGTGTGCCTTTTTGCTATTTTTGCTGTTAGTTAATATTAGGTAATGTATCTTCCACTACACTTTACCTTAAATGACTCAGTGGCAGCATACTCCTACAACCATAGGTCCCCCAAATAGAAAGTACCTGGGTGCTCCTTTAGCCATTTTTTAAAGTGGTTAAATTACAGCTTTCATCTCAGAACACTGTAGAGAGGCAACATGAATTAATGATCTTAGATCAGATCTTGGTTGACTCTTGTCCAGCAGCACATTATTAAATTTAATCCATGAATTCAACAAAAGTAAATGATCACTGTAAATGCTATAGGTACTTTATGCCATGTCAAGACAAATAACCAGTGGGTGTGACTAAAGCCTCTGTAATATAATTGACATATTTATCATTTCTGTCAGTCCATGTTTAAAATTGTAGACCTAGAAAACGTATTAGCTATCTCCAGGTTGGATCAGAAAAATAATTGCTACGTAAACAGTGTGAAAATGTAGACGATAACGACAATTTTATTTTTCTGCCAGAGGCTACCTACTCCTGGTACATTTGTTTTGCACTGTAACTAACAGAGGATCAAAACAGTTTATGGGTTGGAAGGAAGATATTTCCACTTCTCCACCAGTCTGAATTCAAAATAAATTGAGAAAATGCTGGAAATAGACACAGGACTGTAAATACATCACAGTTTTTTACTATAGGCTTCACTGGAGTATACAGTCTGACCTTTAGGTACTGTGTGACCATCAGGTCCCTGGCCAGGCTCCCAAAGTTTCCCCAAATTCTTAATCTCAGATTAAGCCAACCAGTGGCTGTCTCTCATGGATCAGGGCTGTGGCTCTTGAGCCTTTCTAAAGTAGAGAGCAGAAGTGGGCTTAGAGTTCTTC
Organism: Lepilemur ruficaudatus; assembly: GCA_963574885.1. NCBI lineage: Eukaryota > Metazoa > Chordata > Mammalia > Primates > Lepilemuridae > Lepilemur > Lepilemur ruficaudatus. The sequence goes on from CAUYRT010068312.1 coordinate 2,482, forward strand.
CTCTTTGTGGCCAGACTGCTCCAGGCCTGTAATTTCTTCTTATACTCAAATAACTTACTCTACCCAAATACTGCCCCTGACATAGAGCTAAGTCTTTTATTGCTTTCCAAATTGCTCTATTTAAAACCTCATCTCATCCTCTGTTTAGTCTTACCCATATAGCCTGTTAAAAAAAACTATCTCATGTTTCATTCCATACAAGATATGCCTACAGATCTCAAAAATTAAAATCATGGTGTTGACCAAAAAAAGAAAAAAGAAAAAAAAAATCCCTTGCAATCCCAGGCCCCTCTACAATGATTTTTCTCACAATGGAGACAGAGACACTTTTCTATTCTGTGTAATTAGTAGAGTGAAGGTTTCAGAAAGATATATTTTTTTATATTGAAAAACATTATGAAGACCCCAGCAAAATGAATGAAAAAGACTGATGTTGAGGGATGTCATTATAAAATTTAAATTACTAAGGATGAAGAGAAGACCCTGCAAGTCTGATGTGAGAAAAAAACTAGTTATAAAGAAGTTCAAGAATCAGATCATCACCAGACTACTCAACAGCTAAAGTGAGAAAGGAAACAGTGGAAACTTAAAAATGGTTTTCAACACAGAAAGTTAACCCCCCCCACATTAACAGTAAAATTTGAAGCAATGTCAAGATATTTTCATCTGTGCAAACTCACAAAATGTCACTCTCCACACCTTTTCTTAGGAAGATGTTATAGGATGTACTTCACCAGAGAAATCGGTAAAGCAAAGAAAAAGGGGAATATGAGTTCAGAAAATAGAGGTGCTTACACTTGACAGAGACCATATGATTTTCTAGATGACAGCTAGGTAGCAAGTCTAGGCAGCAATCAGTATAAATTAAAACAGAAAAATGGCATTCTCTAGAAAGGATATTTGAGTAAAAAGTAACTACAAAGAAATAAAATTGACAGATTACTTGATGTATTTGCACATAATGAAGGAAAGTTTATTTTTCTGAGGGAGTTTGAGTTCACATTAGAGAAAGTTATATAGAAAACTAAGCAAATTAAAAATAGGAAAACTACAAGTTAAAGGAAGGGAATTTGCTACTACTACTAAAAACCTGAATACTTATTTAATGTCAAAATGTAAACAAATCTATATTGGAAGGGTAGGAGAGACCAAGGGCCAAAATACTACATCCAGGATTTTACAAAATAACTAAGGAATAAAACATATGGTTACATATGCTTTTTGTGTATTCAACAGTTACTACATAGAATGCTTGAGGTTAAATCTTACTCCATATTCTGAAAAATTATAATACTTAACCTCTGAGTGACTGGATACTTCTGCTCTCCTCTTTATCAAAGTATGGGGATTCTATAATATGCTACGTGCAAAGCACCTAGCATTTAGTAAGTGGTCAATAAATGTTAACTGTGATTTATATTATATTTACATCTACTAATATTTCCACACAAGTCAGCTATGTGACTCTGGATGATTCATTGATCAATTTAGGGAATAGATTTGCCTCTAGTATTAAGACTATTCCAAAACTAAAACTTACTTTTGGATTTCTAAACCATAAATGTGTGAATTTTAGGTAGAGTAGCTTCAGTATGAGAAGATCCTTTCCCTGGTTTCCACAACTCAGCACCCTGACTGGTAACATAATAGCCCCATGTCATAATAGATGCAACACCATGTATGAAAAGCCTTATTTTGGTGACAGTTCTGAAAAAAACCCAGATTTGCCACTTTAGAGACAATTTTTCTTTTTTGGCACAACATTGTTAAAATTATAACACCTGTATTAATAAAAAATTTTGTTGAATGTGGTGAGAAAAAGCTAAACAATTTCAATGTCGATATTTTATTATCCATTAGCATTATTTTACCACATACATACATAGTTAACAGATAAAGAGGCTTATGGCATTGGGGTACATTAAAGTTAAATCTACTCAAAAAACGGAAGAATGAATTGGAATATCAGTCAAAATTGACATCAAAAACCTTATAAATATGTTTGCAGAGAAGGCGATAGTAAGATAAAAACACAGAAAAAATACACTTGTGAGAAGACGCCCATTCTGGCTCCCACCCCACCGTTTATTGGTTCACCCACTTGCTCCCTTCTGAACAGTTCTAGGTGGAAGACCCAGATGGCACTCTTCTGGATGAAGGGTTATAGCCCCAGATCCTAAGCCTCCCAGTGAAACTGTCAGGGTGGCAGTCTGCCCTTGGTTCTTGGTGTGCTCTTGGCCAAAGAATGACCAGACACGCTCAAGTGTCAAATCCAGACTACTGTCTTGGAAAAATCACCAGCGGGGCAAATAGAACAGAGCAACCCCAGGCAGGAAGCAGTTTCATAGGAGCAGCTCTTTACTGTAGAACACAACCGTCTGTCTCCAAGAATGGAGAGAGAGACAGGCCTACCCATCCACTCACCCACTCACCCACTGTAAGGGAAAGTGCATTTGTATAGGCAATAGGTTTCTTAGGCCAAACTAAGATGACTGTGCAGCGTTTTTTCCAGCCCAGCCCTCCCCCACCACCACCCTTCTCCCCCTCCCTCCCACCACCTCCCCCACCTCCCCTCCTCCCCACCACCTAGCTGGCCTTCTGGGGACGCATGAGTCAAAACACGTATGTAACCCACACTTTCCCATGGCATGTTGCCACTATTATTCAGAGCCATATATAAGCACTCGCCATGTTCTCGGCCACGCTTTTCACCGCTGCTGTATCTCCCCACCCACCCCCCAATAAAAAGCATGTCTCACCTACCCGCTGCCACTCGCCTTTTCTTCCAATTTCCGAAGCGTGAAGAGCCACAGAGTTCCCTCCTCACACCATCTCACCCACACTCTCTGGATTCTTGAATCATTTCCTCTTATTGGCTCAGTCGGGGGTGGGCTGGGCTCTTGGCAGGTGTGGTCTGTTATCAAATGATCAACAGGTGTCCTACATATAGGAGCTCCCTCTCCAGAAAGCCCACCTGGGGAGGATGAACCAGATGAATGCAGATTCAAGCTAAGGGCATAATAATTACCTTAGGTTACTCTAGGTCACTGCCTGGGCTGGGGAATTCCCAGGTTGATAACGCATTCCCTCCTTCCCCAGGTGTAGTAGTTGCTCAGGATAGGATTAAGGGTGGGGAAGCATAAAAAAGGACCCTTATCCTTCTTCCCAGGTGGAGCAATTGCTGGAGACAACATCAAAGCAGGGAATCCTTGTCCTGTCTGCTACGGTAACTAAGAATGTACCTGTCTGTTAAAAAACCGTCTGCTCTAAGTAGTCTCTCAATTTACTCTCCCCAGTAGCCATGTGGCTGATTAGGGCTTTCTTTAACTGGAAGTTGATGCAGGCACAGCCATAATCTAACAGCCAGAAATAGCCAGAAGGCTACTACCTTTTTTTTAAAAATTTATCAAAGTTACATTGAATAATCCACTAAGTAACAATTTCCTGATAGAGAGAAACCTCCAACTCAAATTATTTTTATACAAGGTATGTTTCCATAGGAAACAATGAAGCAAACTTAGTTATTATCTACTGGTACTTTCCTTGAGATCCTTCTAATAATAGAATTGGATTAGAGCACCGTATAAATCAGAGATTCTTGGGTTCAATTATTGGCTCTATATTTTATGTCATCATGACAAAGAGCAAGTTATTTACCTTCTCTGAACAGTAGTGCCTTACTTAATCTAAGAAGGAATCATAATTGTAATCTATCTCAAAGTGTTTTTAAAGTTATTAAAGAGTTAAATAAATTATGTAAATTATTTAGATCATTATTTAGCACTTGCTATTTGCCAATTACTCAAGAAAGGGATGATTTTTCCCCAAATCACACTATAATTTTATATAATAAATTATTGATATCTTTGAAACAAAAAATTAAAAAATTATAGCTCATATAAAGAGGAAGGTTATTTTAATTAAACATCATGTATAGCTACTCATAAGTATTCAACAGAACTAGAAGAGACAATGTAGTTCTTGGTAAAACAAACCTGTGTCTGATAGAAACAGTGTCTGAAAATAGTTGTGGGGCATTTATAAATACTGTCTAGTACTTTTTTGTACAGAGTAGTAGCTCATTAAATATATATTTAATTGATTTGACATGTTAGGAATTGGTGAATATCTATAGAAGAACATATTTTTAAAAATCAAATTGCATCAATTTTACTTCTGTTTATTCAATCGACAAATATTGATGTACTTATTTATCTATTTTTTTTGACACAGTGTCTTGCTCTGTTGCCCGGGCTAGAGTGCCGTGGCATCAGCCTACCTCACAGCAACCTCAAACTCCTGGGCTCAAAGGGATCCTTCTGCCTCAGCCTCCCAAGTAGCTGGGACTATAGGCATGCGCCACCATGCCCGGCTAATTTTTTTCTATATATTTTTAGTTGTCCAGATAATTTCTTTTTATTTTTAGTAGAGACGGAGTCTCGTTCTTGCTCAGGCTGGTCTCAAACTACTGAGCTCAAACGATCCACCGGCCTCAGCCTCCCAGAGTGCTAGGATTACAGGTGTGAACCACTGCACCCAGCCTGATGTACTTACATATGCCAGATATTGCATTAATTGCTATGACACAAATGTGAATATAGCTCATACTCTGGTTTCAAGTAACTCTTAGTCAAGGGAGAGTTTGAAACATTAAATAAATACAGATGACCAATTTTCTTGTTGGTCCTTTAAAAATAAGTTTACCTAGGAGGCTGAAATGTCAAATATTTCCATTCCCTCCTTGAATTAATAAAAAAAAAAATCAGCAAGCTATTAGAAGCAATTTCCTGAGAAAAGCAACTTTTAAGATATATAATAATGTCAAAACTGATTCAGACCAATATTTTGCAACCTGTGTATCCAAATTCCTCTATTGATTTTCAATATGCACAACCAAGACCAAGAGGCATATCAAGGCACTCAAGTACCTTCTGAATCATCTTGAATTGATTAGATGTAATAGAGTTTATGATTAATTGAGAGCATACCAGAAGTGTGTTGCGCCTTAGGGTTTTGCTCTATGTTGAAAGGAAGAATCACAGTGAATGGACCTGTAATGTAAATGAAGCAAACTCTTAACATCCCACCCCCTACCACCCCGTGGCCTTGTGTAAAATTCTTCAGGGATTCTATTTGTTCTTAAAAGGAGAAAGGGAGTCCCCTTAATATGTTTTTCAATGTCCTGTATGATCTTACGTCAATCTCTCTAGCCTTACATCATACTTGTTCTCTCTCTTCGTAACAAATGATAGCTTTTAGTCCCATTTCTTCCATAATTCCTTTTGCTACAGAGCCTGCTTACATACCCAAACAGTTGTTTCTGTCTGGAATGTTTTTTACCCATTCTTCTTTTCATATTACTCCTTGTTCTCATACTTCAAGCCATATGAACCTTCTATCATTTACTCGTAATCATGTTGCATCTTTCAGCCACAGGCTCTTTGGATGTATTTTCTATTCTATCTAAATACTCTTTTACCCACTCCATTGTTTGCTTTATCTGGGTGTCTCTAGTTATGCCAGATAAGCTATCCCTTTTTCAAGAAAATCATTCTGGCCTCATTAATTAAATCAAATTACTACTATTTGTGGCATTTATCATTGCAATACATTTATTTCTCTGACTTTTTAAAGGTTTGTATGCTCCATCGGAATATAAGGCCCTTGAAAGAGGGCATTCTATCTGCTTTTGGTTACTAGTTTAGATATTCATTACATTTTAGCAGACTAAGCTAATGTCTATTTCAGTGTACTATACAAAATATGCATATAAGCTTAAAGTCTTTGGCATGACATAGGTATTCAACTTCCTTATTTTCTACATTTGCATTTTATAAGCCTTTTTGAAGTAAATTCTACTGATGTCAGAATAAAGGATAAGCCACTTTAATATATGTTATAGCATTTACTATAATGTTTTATTTATTAGTTGTACTTTCAAAATTTTTGACCCATTGGATTTTAAAATGAGATATTTTTCAATTTTACTCCCAGATATAGTTATGTTGTTTGTAAAAATTTTGTTATGAGTTTAAAAGGTTTTATTATTTTTGTTGTGTTGGTGGTGGTAGTTAAAATACTGACTTTTACCTTACTATATACAGGTGAAAATATTTTTTCAAAACTAACTTGAGGTTGTGAAGTAACCTCATAAATTGACAGATAAAAACAAAGATCAGTAATAGAGGTATAGATATATGTGATTAAGGAGAGACAAACATATTTTCCTGTACATTTTAAATAAAATTTTAGACATATTATATTTTATCATATAAATCAGAGCTGTCTTTTCAAGCATTTTGTGTATGAGTCGGACTGTGGTAATTCAATGAAAGGTGAAAAATAAACAATAAAATAGAATTGAAAGATATAAAGGCATCTAAAGAAATTATAAGCCAATTAAGTAGGCCTAGACTGGAAAACCATTGGTTAGATGCAGAGCAGAAATGAACATAGACTATGATGTACTATTTAGCCATAAGAAAGAATGAAAGGATGTTTTTTTGCAGCACCGTGGAGGGTACGGGAGGCCATTATCCTCAGGGAAATATCGCCAAACCAGAAAAATCAATGCGGCACGTGCTCAGGTATAAGCGAGAACTAAACTATGGTCACACAAGGGCACACAGAGTGCTATAATGAACACTTGAGACTCAGAAGGGAGAAGTGGGGAGGAGAGGGATGAAAAGGTACATACGGTACCCTATTCCGGTGAAGGGTACACAAAACGCCCAGACTCTACCACTATATAATATATACATATAGCGGAACTCAACTGTACCTTCTAAATTTATTGAATTTTTTTTAAAAAGTAAAAGTTAAAAAATAAAAAATAATGAAATCATGTAATTTGCACCAGCATGGATGGAACAGGAGGTCATTACCTGGAGTGAAATAAACCAGGCATAGAAATACAAATGTTGGTGTTCTCACTTATATGTGGGAGCTAAAAACTTGGATCACATGGAGGTGGGGAGTGGAAGGATAAACAACAGAAACTGGGAAGGGTGAGTGGAGGCCAGGGAGGAGAATACAGAAAACTCGGTTAAAGGGTATAAAAATACAGTGAGCCGGAAGAAATAAATTCAATGTTTTATAGCAGAGAGTAAAGTGACCTAGCTTTACAAAAATGTATTATACTTGGGTGATGGACATCCTGATTTAATTGCTATGCATTATAAACATATAAAAAAATTTCTCATGTACCCCATAAATTTGTACAAATAAAAAAAAGAATTTTGTTTCTTTTTAAGACTGAATATTTTCATTGTCTGTATAGACCACATTTTGTCTATCCATTTATCCATACATGGACATCTGGGGTGTTTCCACCTTTTGGCTATTGTGAATGATGCTGTTATGAACACTGGCATATAGATATATCTGTTCAAATCTGTGCTTTCATTTCTTTGGATATGTTACCGGAAGTAGAACTGCTGGATCAAATGGTAATTCTATGTTTTATTTTTTTTTTGAGAAACCACCATACATTATTATTTGTATTATTTTTAACAAATATTCCTTCATCTAAGATACCTAAGAGTTGGTTTATCTCTTTGAAACTAAACAATTCCCAGCTAAGGTTTTTTTGAAACTATACAATCCTCAAAATCCAATGGTGACATCTAAAATCTTTGCATTCATTGTACTCATGGCAGACAGAGGACCTGATCTTAAGTTTGCCTGATAATGAATCTCTGCTGCATAAATAGCAGCAAAGCTGTTCTTAAGTATTTATTAAGTGTCAAATAATATTTCCTGTTTCTTGGTGAGGGGAAGAAAGGATAAGTTACAAGGCTTTTTGTAATCCTCCAAACTGGAGGATTACAGTGGAATCTTCCTCGAGAGGAAGATATTAGTGACGTAGATAGAATGTCAGCAATTAGGAGGAAAAATAATTGAAAAAAAGAGTTGGCAAGATTAATTTCCTGGATGTAGCACAGATGTTGATTAAAGAAACAAATTTTTGAGGTAAATTTTTGGATTCAAACTCCGATTTCATTATTTACCAACTGTGTGACCTTAGGCAAGTTATTTAAATATCCTGTGTCTCATTCTCCTCATTTATAAAATGAGAATAATAATAGTATCTATTTCATTGGTACTTTATAAGCATTAAATAAATTAAAATGTATTATTCATAGAGTAGGGGAACATAGAAATAATTATATAAATATTTGTAAATTAAATACATTTAGAAGAAAAAGATATGCATATTGCTTCCCAGGTTTATAGTAAGATGATTAACTGATACTATTTGCTATAATTAAAAAAATAACAAAGAATATATATAGGGAGCATGTTGAATTTTAGATCTGCATGTAAGATACATAATTTGAAATTTTAAGTGAAGATTGGAATATATAAACATGCAACTCAGAGATGGGAGATCAGACCTGGAGTCAAAACTTAAAGATATGCCACACATAGATTGCAAATGATAATCTATAGTGAGTACACAAATAAAAAGAAAAAAGGGCCTAGTAGTGAAACCCCAGTAATTCCAAAATGTCATAAAGCCACAAATAGCTTTAATCCAACAAAATATTCATGCTGCTCTGAAGCTCAAAACCTTCAATAGTTACTTGCACTAAAAGATATTATAGTCATTAAGAAGTGGCTTTAAGAAGTGGCTATTATTTAAATAACAATATATAAGCTTCCCATTGATACAACTGGCCTTGTGCTAGAAATTACATTAAATATAAATATTAATCAACATAATGTAAAGCAATAGAAGCTCATCAGTATTATAAAATTCTCGATATTATAAAATAAACTCTTGAAAGTATATTTGGTTACTGATAATGCAGTAACAAATGGCTACTAGACCATAAGAAAGAACTCCTAGGTAGATCTAGAGATGGAATATTCCAAAAGTAAGTTTTCAAGAGCTAAATAAAGAACAAAACTTGTATTTAGCATAAGAATGCGTAGCCATCCTCTCTCCGCATTATATACCCAGACTTGCTGGAGTGCTCCTATGACATTAAGGTAAAAATTAATACTGTGGTCAGTTGTTTGCCTCCAAACTTGCCAGGGCAGAATACACAAATGGGCTTGAGAGTCAATTTCTGCCTACAAGTTAACACCATTCTGTGAAAAGAAGAATGTGAGAAAACTGAACATTTATAGAATAACAAAAGCTTTTCCTGCGGAAAAGCTTCATGTCATCACAAAGCAAAGATTGCCTGACATGTATTTAAACATACGGTAAGGGCCCACACATATTTTGACATGGCCACAGGGTCTTGGGAAACTGAAGTTGTTTCAAAAAGTTGAGAAGGTTGTTCAAGAAAAACAAAGCTAACCTATAGTCAACATTTCATTAATCTTGATTTAGTTTGATATGACACAATATGCACTATTTAGAATAAGTATTGTCACTTGAAAATTAAATGATAATCAATATATAATTTCACAAATTATCAGGTGGATAATAATATCATGAATCAGTCTGATGATATCAATGAGAGTATACAGTATAACAGTTAAGAGTTCTGGAGTCATTCAGATACAAGTTTCATTTCTCAGTTTCTCAACTCAATCGCTATGTGACCCTATGCACCCTCCTTTATCCCTCTAAATTTGTTTCCTCTATTGAATAGACCCCATCTCATAAGGATTTTATAAGGGCAAATGAAAGAATGAATGTTAAAGAATTAGCACAATACCTGCCTGTTGTAATCAGATAATGGTGCCCAAAGATATTCATGTCCTAATCCCTGGAACCTGTAACTATGTTACCTTACTTGGAAAAAGAAACTTTGCAGATGTGATTAAGTCAAGGCTTTCATGATGAAGGGATTATTTTGAATTATCTGGGTGGAACCAATGTAGTGATAAAGGTGCTGAATCAACGTAATATAAAGCAATAGGGGCTCATTAATGTTATAAAATTGATAAGGGGGGTGCAGTAAAGTCAGATTCAGAGAAGGAGATGTATGGATGAAAGCAGAGGTTGGTGTGACGCACGGCCATTAGCCAAATAATTCAGGCAGCCTCTAGTTTTTCTCCAACTAGAAAAACAAGGATTCTGCCCTAGAATCTCTAGAAGGAACATAATTGTGTTGATTTGAGACCTCAAAAACTGTAAGATAATAAATTTGTATATTTTTATGCCACAAAGTTTTTGGTAATTTGTTACAGCAGCAACATGACATTAATATACTAACATATAATAATTCCTTAATAAATTTGGTATTATTGTTGAAAAATACATAGGCAGTACTATATAAGATAAGGGATCTATTTTTTTAAGGGAAGGGATTATTTTTATTTTTAACTATATATTATAAAACTTTAAATGTTTGAAAAATATAAAACTACATGCAATGAAAAGTAAACTGTTCTTTTGATTCAAGATCCATGGCCTACCATTCCAGACATAAGTTTTGATAACAGATTAATGTGTATCTTTTCAGAAATGTTTCTGCGTAAAAATATTTAGAACCATTCTTTTCATACTTTATGGCTTTTAATTTTTATTGTAAAAATTTGTCTATCTTTCTGTTTATTTTGTCCATTGTTGCTATTTCTGTTTGAAACCTCTGTTACTAATTTATACATTTGGGATTTCTAAGTCTTTCTGATGAAATTACCCTTTATCATTGTCAAATTACTTATTAAAAATTTTTTGTTAATACTACCCTTATAACGGAGTTAACTTTGTCTGACATTATTATAGACACTCCAGCTTTGTTATTATGTATTTTAAGATGCACAAAATGTATGTTTTTTCATCTTATTACTTTTAACCTTTCTATGTTTTTATGTTTAGCGTGTGTCTCCTGTACAGAGCATATGGTTGGGTCATTCTTTGTTTAAGCATTACGGCAATCTTTATTTTTTAATAAGAGTGTTTAATCTGTTTACAGTTAATGCAATTATTGACAAGGTTTTGGTTATGTCCATCATATTGTTATTCATTTTTTGTTTGCCCAGTAAGTTTTTGGGTTGGTTGGTTTGTTTCCTTCTTTCCTACAGTCTTTTTGGTTGTGTACAATTTTATTATTTCATTTCATTTTTTATTGGCTTTTTTTTCCACTCTGCCCATCACCCTTTTAAATAGTTTCTGTATAAAATACAATATGTATCTTCTATTTATCAGAATAGTCTATCTTTTAATCTATTTTATACATAAGAAATTTATATTGATGTACTTCCATTTTCCTGGCTAGTACTCTGTGACATTGTAGTCATACATTTATTTTTTCTTTCTTTCTTTCCCCGTCCTCCTCCCCTCAACCCTCATACCATATATATGTCCATTTGGCTTCTTTATATAGAGATAGAGATATATCTATCTGTATCTCTATATATGTATCTCCATAATATATCATTATTTTATATCATCAATTACCTTTTGGAAAAAATTCAAAAGAAATTTTTAGAAGCCTTTTATATTTGCACATATTTACCATATTCAGCACTCTTTGGTAATTTCCAAAAGATATCATTATCTTTTAGCCCAACAAACCTGGGAATGTGCAGCTCACATTTGGCAAAAGGCATAAAAGCCACTGTATGCAAAGTCCTACAGCTTCTTCTCTCCATATGCTGCAACACCAGTTACAGCTAACTCATCATTATGGAACTCTTATTTCTGCTTCCTCCGTGCAATGAGGCCACTGTACTTGAATTCTACCTCTCTGTCTGGTATTATGATGAAGAAAGTTGCTCCAGGCAGAAAATTGATGTAATTGTGAGGTTCACCTCTTGTATTTATCACAGTCCTCTGTTGTATGTCATTCAAGTTCTAAACACTGTTTTTTTATCTGTTTTGTCTGGTCTTATAGTAGTATATAGTAGTTTACAGTAGAAAAGCTATTCAATAGCAGTCTTTCATGGACAGAAATGGAAACTCTATATTTATATTCTGTTATATATAAGTACATACAAGTATAATATATTGTATATAATTATGTATTACATATATATGCAATCAATTTCCATTATTTCCTTTAGAAATTATTCTTACTTCTTTGAAATACTAGATGAGCTTGGAAGTTTAAAAAAAAATCTGGTTATATCTTTTAAAAGAATAAGACCAGATTTGGAAAAGGAAAAAAAAAAGATTAAAAAAAAATCTTCACTATGGAATAAGCTTAGTTTCTTCTTAACTGTTCTAGTTTTAATTAATATGATTAAACGTGAAATCAAAGCAAAATAATAACTCTTAGTATCTCAAATGCTTATACTAATTCTGATACTCTAACCATAGGTAATGTACTGTTTGTTGGTTGTTTTTACTTTTTTAAAACTCTGAGTTATAAATGCATTCTGTTTTCAACTATCTGCCAAGAACATAAATAGTTGAGCTTTAAAATGACACCCAGCTACATCTCTATTTGTCTGAATAAATGTCTGTGTGTGATATGTTTATAACTGTTGCAACACTCCTTTTCTTCACTCTGACAGTTCCGTAGAGATACAGTATATCACTATATGAAATTCAAAGCATGTTCAACACTTTGTGCTAAGGCTTTGCTGTTTCAAAATGTTTGCAATTTGATCCTCTGCCGCATCCATTGAACTACTATAACCAACATTACATGTTGCACAGAACTTTATATAGCTGAACGAAAGATAGGCATAAAGTTTTCTAAAGTCTTAAGTGTACTCAAACATAAATGTGTTTCATAATTCCTTTCTTATCCCTTATGTTTACCACCACTTAATTACAGCAAAAGCATTCTTTTATCAAACCCTTTGGATAATTAAAAAGAAACAGTGGAATTTAAAGGGAAATCATGAAACATTATAGATATATGTATTAAACATTCGTTTTGATGTAAACCACATAAGTGTTCATTACATTTTTTTTCATAGTTTAAGGCTTTTTCTTTTGGCAATAGTCTACTGTTTAGAGTTCAATGCGGTCCTTCTCACCTACAAACAAATATCATGAATATACCATAATTTTCAATTTCTTTTAATTTTAGATGCAAGAAAAATTTAGATCAGAAAATCTAAATTCTGAGTGTATATGTCATCTAGATATTCATTATTTTTTCTGTATTTTTTACCTAATGTAATAGTATTAATTTTAGCAACTGACTTTGTTTTTCTAAACATTAGACCAAAATTTCATAGAAAAAGCTATATTTCTTTTGTTCTCATATTCTCTTAGTCAATATGATATTCATCAATGTTCAAAAACCACCATAGCCAAGAACATCTTAGATGAGAAAATCTGAGATCAAAATCATTCGATATTTTTTTGTTTGTTTTTGTTTTTTAGAAACAGGGTCTCCCTCTGTTGCCCAGGCTAGAGTGCAGTGGCTTACTCATAGCTCACTGCAACCTTGAATTCCTGGGCTCAAGCAATTCTCCCACCTCAGCCTCCTGAGTAGCTGGGACTACCGACACATGCCACCATGCCTGGTTAATTTTTTAATTTTTTGTAGAGATGGGGTCTTGCTATGTAGCTGAAGCTGGTGTCAAACTCCTGGCCTCAAGTGATCTTCCTGCCTCAGTCTCTGAAAGTGCTGGGATTATAGGCATGAGCCACATTGCCTAGCCTTATTTGAATCTTTTTTTTCTTTTTTATTTCAGAATATTATGGGGATAAAAATGTTTTAGTTACATGGAACTCTTTTGTATCTCTTGGGTCAGTTATAAGTGTGCCCATCACCTAGATAGTGTACATTGTTCCCATTAGGTATAATTTCACCCATTCCCTCCTCCCCACTCCCACCTGCTTGATTTCCTTTGAGTTTTACTTCCATCTGTGCACATGAATGCTGTTTCATTAGTTCCAATTTAATAGTGAGTACATGTGGTGTTTGTTTTTCCATTCTTGTGATACTTTGCTTAGGAGACTGGTTTCCAGTTCCATCCAGATTGTTACAGAGGGTATTAATTCATTTTTTATGGCTGAGTAGTACTCCATGGTATATACATACCAAATGTTTGTACCCCCATAATATCCTGAAATAAAAAAACAAAACAAAACAAAACAAAAACCATTAACACTGGAAGGTGGGTGAGATGTGGATGGCATCTCTATTGCAGTTGAAGCATAATACAGACTGAAGGTCATGTGACCAAGCCTGGTCTGACTTTCCGAGGTCTCCAGGATTGAAAATCATGTTTTTGGTTGGAGGAATTAGCAGAAAAGATGACTAAGTCATGGAGGCAAACCATGTTGGGTAAGAAAATGCCATGGCCACCATCTAATGTTTCTTATTTGAATCTTGACAGGTAGATGAACCAAGTGGAGGGAGCAGAAATATGCATGTTTTCCAGATATTAACCTGTCAGCTACAAGTGTTCAGCCTCCTACAGATTTTAGTTACTATGTTTTGCTGTAGGAATACAGGGTATTGTATAAGTTAGAGAGTCAATCACACAAAGGTCTGTTAAGAAAGTTTCTAGTACACATATTCAGTGTGTATTTATGTTGTTAATTTTAAGCTTTATAAGGGTAGGGATTTTGCCTGTTGTGTTCACCATTGTATCTTCAGTGTGTAGTATTGTGCCTTGCGTGTAGTAAATCAACGTATATTTAATGAAGAAAAGTCATTTATATAACACTCTCCACACATACGAAATGCAGATAGCATATACAAAACATTCAACATTACAGGACATCAAATAACCATTCTGGGAACTGTCCAACTATCTAATTCACAAAATTTTGGAAATGGTAATAATTATTGAAAGAGAAATGATGGAATAAGCGCATTTGTACATTGTTCAGAGAAGTGTAAATTGATACACTGATTCTGAAGGACAAAATTTTCGAGTATCGTTTGTGCTCAAAAGCCTCAAAAGTATTAATATACCCTGAATTCTTCAGCTATGTATGTATATAAAGATTTATGAATTAAAATACTTTTTACAGATATATTCATGTCAGTGAAAAAAATTACAAATTTCTTAAATATGTAACAGATAATTGATTAAATAGTAGGACATCTATATAATAGGATATTATGCAGACATTTAAATCCAGTATCCATAGATTAAGTAATGACATGGAAATACCAGAAATGGAAAACTGAACTGTATATTTATAGTATCTCATTTATTATAAAACAGATCCACACATACATAAAAGAAACATAATAACCTAGAAAGAATTTAATAATTTTAAAAGTGATAAGTTTTTAGATATGTTTGGTGTTCTTTATTCTTCTTTTTATTTTTTATTTTTTCTATAATGAGTATACTGTTTAGAAATCAGAACAAAAATTGCCTTAAAAGACTTTTTATTTTAAATTTCTATATAAATATTTTGTCCTTTACAGCATCATCAGGAAATGAATCTTGATTATTATATTTAGTGACTTGGAGAGAGGATGTGAAGTTTCATACACATTAAAATGCTGGCCTAGATTGACTTTTGCTTAAATTTGAGGGTGTCACATTTGATAAAATGTTAGCAGTAAAAAGAACATTAGAGATGCCCTAATTAAACCTCCATCTTTAGCAGTAAGTGGCCACGCACTATTTCCACATTAAGGTTTCCATGCAAATGTGTTTCAAAATTGGCACGTATTTGTGCTTGTTTGGGAAAGAGGAACTGGAATGTAGAAAATAATACAACTAACAGCCAATATTCTTCACTTTAGCAAGCACGTACATTTTAAAATGTGACAGTGAAGTGAACATTTATTATACATGAAAACTTTACAGTTGACTACTAATGACAGTTTGACTACAGTTTCAAGTTGAAAGTGAATTTTTTTCAAAAAATGTTAAAATTATGAAAAAAATAAAATAAATAAGGGCATTTCCCAAAGCATCATTTATTGAAGCTCTATTTTCTTTTACTTTTTTTTTTTTTTTGAAGTGTTTGCTGTTAAGGCCATTGTTTTCCTGTCTTTATGGTTAATCTATATATAATAGTCTTATTTGCATTTGCCTTGGAAACATACAACTGGAAAATGAAATGTGGGTTTCCAGGCCCATCTACAAATACTCTGTAGGTCTGCGGTCCCCAAACCCTGGGCCACAGACTGGTACCTCTCCGTGGCCTGTGAGGAACGGGTGCACACAGCAGGAGGTGAGTGACACAGGAGTGAGCAAGTGAAGCTTCATCTGTATTTACAGCTGATCCCCATCTCTCGCGTCACTGCATAAGCTCCACCTCGTGTCAGATCAGCAGTGGCATTAGATTCTCACAGGCGTGTGAACCCTACTGTAAACTGCACATGCGAGGGATCTAGGTTGCACGCTTCTTATGAGAATCTAATGCCTGATGATCTGAGATGGAGCTGAGGTGGTGATGGCAGCACTGGGGAGTGGCTGCAAAAACACATTATCATTAGCAGAGAGGTTTGACTTCACAATAAATGTAATGCCCTTGAATCATCCTGAAACTATCCATCCCCCAACCCCCTGGTCAGTGGAAAAACTGTCCATGAAACCAGTGCCTGATGCCAAAGATGTTGGGGACTGCTGTTGAGGGTGATCCTCTATGCTTTTTTTTGGTTTTGTTTTCTTAAAACGATACATCATGGATCATATTTAAAGACAACGAGTTACTAGATGGAAGGAGAGTGAATCTATAAATCGCTCCATATATAAGAGCTGCCCAGGAGAGCTGCACGATCAGGGATATCCATACAGACTTTCCATGAGAAATGCCACAGAAGTTCTGAGACTGTTTGTAGCAGCAGCCAGCTCAGTTATACTGACTAATACACAAACTGGTACCTTCAAGTGAGATGCTCACATAACAAAAATTAGAACAAGTAACATTAGCTTAGTAGTAGGTCAACAAATGGCAATGAAACAGATTAGCCAGGCTGGTCAGTTGGTGATTGCAATTAAAAGATATATTAAAACCATAACCTGTAACTTGGAGGGTAGACCAAACGTTACTGAATTTATAGCTCTAGAAGTGCTTGCAAAATAGGTACTTGTATATATGTTATGGTTATTATGGTTTTAGCAGTATTACAGGAAAAAGATGAGCTCAGAAAAATAATTGACAGTTTTAAAGTAGATATGAAAAGGAATACAGAGGTTCAGAAAAATGATTAGGTAAGAGGTGGGATTAAAAGCTTTTGAATAATCAAGACTCAGAGATTTTCAGCTGAACAGTGACTCATGTTTGTGCCAAAGATCAGATGAAGGGCATGCTGTGTCCACTCCAGCTTGACAGCCTCAAGCTTATCTGACTTTCAAGTTAAGATAGAGGTCTGACAAGGTAGCAAAGAAACGAAGCATAGTTGAGAACAATGTCTGTTGGTTTGGGCTACTTGTACCCAAAACTGACTAGAAATAGTTTGCCAAGTTGTTAGCAGATTCATATTGCCAAATAGCCACAAATCAATATTAAAAAGTCTTTGGTCTTAGACTCTGTAATCCTTGAAAGAACTCTTGGACATCAACACAAACATTAGATGAGTTCTGTTAATTGGACAGTCAAGAAATACGTATTTTTCAATGCCTATTTTGGATAAGTCCATGGAGGATAAGAAGGAATAGCATTCATTTAATTTGGTTTTCTTGACAAGGGAGTTCCTCCCAGGGGATATAGTCAGGTCTAATGATGACCTTTCTTTTTTCTCCAGGAAATGAGACTTCACAATATCTGCCTAGCTGGATTCCATAAATGCCATGGGTTAATGACTTCTGTGTGCCTTCTATTCTCCCATTTTCCAAACGAGTGTTGTTGGTATCATTTTGTCTCTTTTAGTATTTGTATGTGAAGGATCAGGGAGCAGAACACATGAATTTTTAACTTGCAGATTTTAGAAGCATGGATATGGTTCTACATGTGGACCTGATGAAGACAACTATCATCCAAAGATTCCAGACCATAAACTGGATACAGTGATCGGATGAGATTTTGGGTTGTTTCATTTGGGAAAGTAGAAAGTATGGAAGATATCCTTAAAAGAATATTTAGTGATCATAAGGATAGACTGTGAAAATGATACTGCTATATTCTTATCAAACCATTTCCATTTCCTTCTGGATTCATAGCTAAAGTGATGTTTTTTGGTCCCCATTTCAAAAAGTTTGAGATCATATGACTAACTTGTGTCCATAAAATCCCCTGCTTGTTTCTCCACACTAACTCAACAGTAAGACAAAGATGGAGACATTAGAAGGTGGTAGGAGTCTGTCATCATGTCTTGTAGGCTAACCACTCAGGAAGGAATTAGCAACAGATAAACATCAGTTGTATTAAGCCACTGAGATTTCTGGGTTTCTTTTTGTTGTTGTTGTTATTGTTGTTACAGCAATTAGCATTAATAACCCTAACTAATATTGACCCATTTTAGCAAATATATTTATAATGAAAAATGATAATCTTTTACTAAACAAGTAGAATATCCTTTCTAAAAAATTATTTTACATATAAAGATGTAACTTTTTTTTACTTATTACAAAGTGGTTTAACATTTTGCTATTTTTTTTTTTTTTACAAAGACATCAACATTCACAATTTTTCACAGTTGTTATTTAAAGAGTAAGAAAACAATTTCTACTACTCTTTTTCAGTAAAGAGATCAGGACAGCTATTG
This sequence comes from Lepilemur ruficaudatus, assembly GCA_963574885.1. NCBI lineage: Eukaryota > Metazoa > Chordata > Mammalia > Primates > Lepilemuridae > Lepilemur > Lepilemur ruficaudatus. The sequence goes on from CAUYRT010068312.1 coordinate 20,970, forward strand.
TATCTGGCAAACACTTGATTTTCAGAGAGGCCTATTTTCCCTACAATTCAAGGAACACAAAACAACATGTGAATTTTAGAGACGTGAATATGGGTTATTGTCTAGAAATAATTACTGAAAACCTGTAATTAGGTAATCTGTCATAGGTAATATGACAGCTGTCATAGGTAATATGATGCTTTTAAATTAAGAACAGTTTATATGATGTGCATTGTTTCCCATGAAAAATACTGTTCTGTTTTATTTGACCTTAATTGGTATAATTGATAACAGCTAGATCTTGGAGTGCCATTTTAATCATGTAGGTACAGATCTCATGACAGAAGAAAATAAAATAGCTGCTGTGAGTTGTTTATTATTAGCTGGGAGACAGGTAACAAAAAAATGACACTTTTTTTTGAACCTAAAACGTTGGGACTTCTAGAAAATAACTGGCAATTTGTGAATGGGTTTAAAGAGTTTGTGCTAACCTCTAAAGAATTAATGAAAGCTAGTTGGTGTGTAATTTAACATAGAGGGGAAAAAATGAGAAAATTAGTTGGTTGCTGGTTAGAGATATACACAAATAAACCAAGAAGAAGAGAGAATATTAAAACACGCTCTAAACATTAGTGCAGCTCCTGACAAACAAGATTTCTATGACAGACATGATGTTTAGCTGTGATTATTCAAATGTTTAATTTTAAGCTTGAAGTAAAGATTCAGAATTATCCTAGTTATAAATATGATTACTTCATATCTCACTGAACTGAATGTGTTGTTGTGTTTGCAGGAGCACAGGGAAAAGGGTTGGATGTTGTAAAGAAAATAGATATTGCTAGTGGAATAATATGTTCCTAATAAAACACTGAGTCATAAAGCAAGTCTCCTCAGTCCTTTTCCTAGCAAATATTACATAATTATTAGGAGATAATGAGCTGGTCATTCCAGGAAAACATTGTGGCTTTTACCTTTCTCATCATTTTTTGGATATTTTCCTTTTTCATAATTTTTGGGATTTTTTCCTAGTTTCTAAAATAATAGGAATTTAAAATTAATTTTGACAATAGGAACTCTGTCTTCCCATTGAGGAATTCTGAATTGTGAGGCATTTCCTATGCCTTGTTTTCTTTTTTTCTTTTTGGTTATTTGGAAAACATTCTTACTCTCTAAACCAAATTTTTAAAAATTAAGTCATTATGGTGTATTTGTAGTTTACTACATCCATAACCAAATATTGTCTCACTTGCCTTCTTTAATTGTTCTTCTCTAACTTTTGGCAATAAAATCTCCCACTATGTTTTACTAACTCTACCAGTGTAGACACAGACCATGAAAAATACTCCAGGACATAGAAGGGTGCCTGGGTCAGAAGCAGTGCTTATGCCTATAATCTCAGCACTTTGGGAGACCAAGGTGGGAGGGTTGCTTAAGTCCAGGAGTTCAAGACCAGCCTGGACAACACAGCAAGACCCCATCTCTAAAATAAAAATAAAAAAAGTAGCCAGGCATGGTGGAATGCACCTATATTCCCAGATATTTGGAAAGCTGAGCCCAGCAGTTTAAGGTTACAGTGAGCTATGATTGGGTCACAGCACTCTAGCCTGGTTGACAAAGCAAGACCTTATCTCAAAAAAAAAACCAAAAAAAACCAAAAACAAAGCAGAGGTGCTTTGTTCATGGCATTCCAGAAATTAAAAAAAAAGAAAAGAAAAGAAAAGAAAAAAAAAGCATGCAGTTCCAGTGTATCTAGTGCATCTTAGACTTTTAAGGAAACTATGAGCCATAATATTTGCCTTAGTTAACCACTGGCTAGTCAAATCACTATAGGAGCTGAAACTTTCTTTGGGCCTCCTCTCCTATCCTTCTCCTGGCTTATCTCTAATTCTGTTATACCTTTGTCCCTTCCTGTCTTTTTCTTCTATCACCGGGGAAAAGTTATTCACACTAAAGCTATTTTTTCTTCCTAAATCCTTGTTTTTATCACTTTTCCTATTCCAGAACTTTGTTTCCAAATTTATTATTGTCCTGTCTAGCACCGCGTGCTTCCTCAACTGCTTGTTCTCCTCTGCACGCGAATGCACAGAGGGCTTCGCTATCCTGAAACACACAAAAAAACAAAAGGTGCAAAAAGTCCTTCCTTGCACTCTATTGCACTTTCTCACAGACAGTCGGGTTTTCTCCTTTCTGCAAGTGTACAAAGTTGTAAAACTTGTAAGCAATGAGAAATATTTAGTAAATTTCTATCATCTCTGGTCTGTAGTCAACCGTATGTTGGAATAAGAAGTTTAATACTTTCTATTTCTCGCTTGTCTCAAGCCAATGACTCTTTTATCTCTTAGCCCATTCTGAGCAGATTATTTTTGTTCCTATTTTACAGATAAAAATATTTACTTAGAAGAACTCTCTCAACCTACTACCTTCAAGATTGCTACGTTTGCTCCCATCATTGTCTCCTCCTTTTTTGTTACATAGAGGATATAACTGTATGTCCTAAGGTAAAATTTCTACTTGTACTCAGAGTCTTCATCTCTCTCACTTTACCGATCCATTGGTAAGATTTTTAATAAACTCAAACCTATACTGTATTTAAAACAAAACCACAAAATATAAGTAAAATATAAAACTTTTACCAGATGGCACATTTTCCTCTCATTTCCCTTGACATGATAAATTTTATAAAAATAATATATACTCACTGTCACCACTTCCTCACTTCCCATTCACCTTTCAATGATTTCAACATGGATTTTTTTATTTTCTGATTCATGGTTTTCTCCTATATTTAGGGTTCTTTTTAGGTTTTTGAAGGCCTTCCTTCTGCCCCTCTTCTCTACCAAGAAACAGCATTCACTCTCTTTACTCTCTTAACACTCTCCGGTTAACGTTATATCCAGTTATAGATTACTTTCATTCAATAAATGTGTATTGACTCTAGGTACTACTCTACTTACTAGTGATATAAAGTAAACAAGCTCCAGTAATAGGGGGTAAAATGTATAGGAAGGGAGACAGAAATAATTTTTACAAAGGAAATCATTGCCTAAAGAGCAATTTAGGGTAAAAAAAAACTAAGACAGATAAAAGCTTTGTATATTCTAAGGTAGAAGGAACCCTGTGTGGTTTGGCTGTAGTGATGGAAGGTAAGACTTGTATTAGGTGATGTCAGAAATCTACACACCAGTCAGATCATAGAGAAGGTTTTTGTAGAACTCTAAGTAAAAAACAATGGTGGTTTTACCTGCAATTATTTCTAGCTTTATGTCAGACTTACTTCCTGACTCAGGTATTCAACTTCTTAGTGGATAGTTCTTTGGCTAATATTCAGATGAACTCAACCAGTAGGAAACTGAATTCAACATCTTAACCCCTAAACATGCTGCTTTCTCTCTGCAATACTGTAGAGCATGAAACCTGCCTAAGCCACAAACCTTGGAGTTTTCCATCATCTTCTCCTACTTCTTGCCTACCCATGCCCCCAACACTAAATCAAACATAAATGCTAACAATGATGCCTCATAGATGTTTTTGTCCACTTCTCCCCCTCTTTAGCAATACTTGTCACAAAAATCTTCTTCCTCAATCATTCCAAAGTTTCCCAATTGGCCTTGCTCACTTACAAGCAAGGTATCACGTTGAAAGGAAAAAGATCCTTTTAAAACATAATATGGACCTATAATTTCTTTGCTTAAAATCCCTTAAAAACTTGCTACTTTGTTCAGGCTTTTATACTCAACATATTTCAGTTCCCTGAAAAATGATTGTAAATAATTTATTTAAATTATATGTATATATATTAATATATATTTCACTATTATATATGGATCTCTTGTTCTAGCCATAGTATTCTTTTAAAACTCAATTTCTAAAATTATAAAGATATTTTCAATAACTTTTTATTTTACACTATTTCATAAAAGTAACAGCCAATGATTAAAATATTCTCCTGTAAAGAAGTCAGATAAAGACAAATTGAAGTTGTAAATATCTAATTTTCTTGGGAAAAGAAAATATTTCCCAACTAAGGAAAGGAAAGTTTAAATCTACAATAAAAAAAAAAAACTACAGAAGATATGACCCCAATGAAATAAGTAGAAACGATATACATAGGGAATCTAAGTAAAACTTTATTTCACCATTGATAAGATGATTTAGGTTCTTCGATCCCACAAAAAAAACCCCACCTCTATTTAAGAGTGATGACATGAGATTGTAAATATTTAAGAATTATGATGACTATGTCCTGGTGAGTTTATTTTTATAAAAAAAAGGAGGAGGCAAGAGTGTATATAGCTTAAACTTTGAAACATAGTAATATTGTGTTTTTGCATTTGATAAGATATGTATGTGGGCATGTATTTATATAAATATATAAACTGTTATTACAAAAAAATTAAACACATTTTATTTAAAATTTAATACCATCTACATGCTAACATTTTATTTAAACTACATTTGAGGCTCTGTGTGCTACTTAAGGGGAATATTCTGGAAGCAAATTAAGTGCAAAAGGGTAAAGAACCAAGATCCAAGTTCAGACCCACCAAATCCATGGCTGGCTGATGATTCACATGTGTGTGGGAGACTGAAGGGATTTCCACTGGAAAGTACTCAGAAACCAGGAGGATCTATTCTTAAAAGACAGAATTGATTCTGATAAGGTTTGAAAGTTTGTTGTACTTTTGACTATGTTCTCCAACTCACATGCAGCACAGGAGGTTTATTAAAATCTAATTTAATCTTAACAAAAGAAGAACAAAGACAGACTTTCTTATCCTATCTATTTAGACATGCTTTAAAGCCATGTTAATACAAACCTTATGTTACTAACACACATAAATGGAACAGAATAGAGAAGTCATATAAATATAACAGCTAAATATATGATAAACATAGCACCAAAAGTCAGTGGAGAAATAATAGATTTTAAAGTAAATAATGTTGGAAAAAAGTGGTTCACTATGTGACAAAAAATATAAAGGTAAAGATGGGTGGATATAAGTGATAGGAAGATAAATAGATGCATACATACAGGCATAAATACTCACATACAACTAACATAAGTGAGTGTAGGGCAAATATGTTTGTGGTTATGGTTTGGATAAAAACTTAATAAAAACCTAAAAGAGTAAAAAGCAAAAGCTAAAGAAAAAATAGATTGGTTTAATTGTATCAAATTAATGATTTCTATTCAATGGGGGGCAAAATTGTACAAAGACACACTTGCAACATAAAAACCAGCAACAGCCTAATATCTAGAACATTAGACTATCCTAGTGAATGAAGAAGGAAGAGGGAAGGAACCTAATCAAAATGGACAAAGGCTATAAGTAAGAAATTCACAGAAGAAATAACTTAGAAGGCAAACTCATTCATAATCAGGAAAATTAGAAAGTTCAATAGAATCAAACACTAAGGATGTGAAGAAATGGGAATTTCCATGTGTTGCTAGTAAGTCTGCAGCCTGGCAAGATCAGGTTTCAATGTGCAAACTACAAAACCGATATGTTATAGCTGACTTTCAGTAACAGATAACTCATAGACATGGAAATACAAAGGTTAAAAATATAAAATATTCAACTTTGTTAGTCATGAAGAACAAAAATACAATAAAGAGATATTTTTCATGTACTAAATCATCAAATATTATAAAATGGGTTAATATTCAATGCTTACAAGTTTCTGATGAGACAGCAACTTGTATATGGCATTGGGAGTCATGTAAATTTGCTGCAAACTTTGTGAAAATCAATTTTATATTATACATCAAGAGCTTTCAAATGTTCATAATTTATGACCTAGAAATTCTATTTCTAGAATTCTATCATAAAGGAAAAATCAAAGCAGGTATAAATACATTTTTGCAGCATTATTTATTATAGTAAACCCTGGAACAAATTTAAAACCTCAACAATATGGCAAAGCTTAAATAATTAATGATGGTATATCAGATGTAGCTGTGAAAAATTGTTTTGAGTAAATTTTAATGTATTAAGAAAATCCTTATATTAAGAGGAGGAAAAGCATAATAAGAAACCCTAGGATGCTATAAAGAAACAATATAGTAATAGCATATATGTTCTGGTAGTCAATCAATAGAGTTTAAACAAGAAATGAGGATATTGTATTTTACCTCTAAATGTTCAACACTTAATCCGGCATTTGGTACATACTAGCAGCTCAATAAACAGTTGCTAAGAGGATAAACTTGATTTTGAATTTATTTATTTGTATTCCCCATACATTTTCATAATCTGGAAATTCTCACCAATGAGCACATATTCTTTTTATAATAACATATAAATACTATATATATGCCACAACTCCCTGAAAAGCTTGGAACTAAATATATTCTTTGCTCTTCTCTGTTGGGTTGTGGTTGAAGAATCAGAAAATTTACAAAGTACTCTGATTTTTGTAACTGCATTTTTACCTAAAAATGTCTCTCCCACATCTTGGTAAATAAATATGACAACTAGAATTTAGAAATGGAGACAGTTATGTTTATGTTTTAGGTTGGGTCAATAAGGACGAACAATTTGTAATATATTATTAAGTCCACTTTCTCTTTTGAATTTGTCAGTAATTTTAACCCTCTTCTAATATTTAATTTTTAAATTATACCATACTTACATATTCATAAGCTTAACACTCATTGCTCAAACAATAAAATTGTATAATAGATAATGTAAAAGTTTTCTAATTTACAGTAAAATATTTTTTATTAAACATATTATACAATGATATAAAAAGTATTTGCTTTGGGACAATAATGGCAAATTACATTTTCCATATTGATCTATAATTACATAAAGGAGTACATTTTACTTATGTGTGCAAACTCAGATAAAATTGTTCAAATATTTAGCATTATATTTTTATCCCCATTTTTCCCGAGTAATATTTACTATGTCAGAAAATCAAGTGAAAAGAAAGACTGGAAATATGCAAAGAATTTGTAACAAAACCAATATTTAATAAAGTTTGCATTTTAAGGAAAAAAATGAGTAAAGGATGAAATGTGCCTTTTTCACTAGATTTAACTCAAACTTATCAATTTCAGGCTTAAATTTCAATTTGCTGAGCAAACTTTCTCTATTTGGACATGTTTTCTTCTCTTCTGGCTCAGCTTCATCTCTACTGATGCCTAAAGGATTTGTGTGAGTTGGCTCACATTTACAAAGCACCCAGTGTGAAATGGCATTTTATTCCCTGTGCGTTCAATTTTTTCTATTCTTTTTCTTTGTTGTTAGTTAGAAATTGACAGGAGCTTCACACTGAGATGCAAGTCATCAAGAATACCTATCATGGAAGAAAACCATACTTTCTTATATTAAAAAATAAATGACAACAGAAAGTGGTTGTCTGCTCCTGACCATCAAAATATGGTCATGAAAAAAAAAAAAAAAAGATTCAGAAAACTCCACTATTCTTTAAAGTAAAATAATAAAATTGAGCATGGCTATTCAGCTATTCATATCTGTTAACTGGAAATTGATCAAAACCCACCTAGATATGTGTGTGTGTGTGTATGTGTGTCTGTGTATTTAGAAATGGGGTGGGAAAGAGAGAGAAAAGGTAGAGAAGAGTAGTTCTTTTATAAAAAGGGTAGACTTAAAGTGATAGTCATATTCAAGAAACAATGGCACTACTGAGCAACTTCGAATTACATATACACTCAGCTTGTCAGCATTCTGTCATTGAAAAACATTAGCTTGCATTTTAGTGTTTTTTAAAAATATAATCTGCCATGTAACGAAAGAACCCAATCTCTGTCCCCCCAACTCTGAATTTTTGGGAAAACTCAATTTCACTTGTATTTCATGGACTGTGTATAAAATATAGTTGTATTGCATAAAACTAGTAAATCAAGTCAAGTGGGAGCTTCTGCTATCTCCATCCATAACATTGAGATCTCAGCAAAATCCTGAAACAAATGATATCTGAGGTCCCTCTAGGCAAAAGATGGAAATTTCAGCCAGAGGAATATATATGAAGGATGCAGAACTCACTTCCTCTCCATGTCCAAGACAGAAGCAGAGCTATTTCCTGCTTCCATGTGAGAAAAAAAGCTCTAATTTATTAGATAAAAGTTGTGTATTACTTTAAAACATATGTATGGTTTTAATAATATATAATTAAATGTATTTTTCCAAATCTATAAAAAACACTTAGAAATGTTACTGCTTTTTAAATTTTTTTTAAATATTCAATTTAATCTTATGTCAATATTAACCAGCATGATCACTAACCACAACTGAAAGTGATGCTCCGTTTTTGCCAAAATCTACATGAAACTCAGCAGAAGCATGTATCTGTTCATGAACACTTGTTTAAGTCATTTTAACACTTCTAAGAACCTACAATATCCAAGGCAGCCACTGTAGCTAGTGAAAGGTACAAAGTTGTGTTAGATATGATCCTATATTAGAGACATTTACAATCTAAGAACAATCTAATCAATTCAAAGAGTAGACCACTTGCTCAGAATTAGCTATTAGTTGTGTGCTATAGTGACACAAAGAACAGATCCCGTATCTAATCTTGTGGTGGCAAGAGGGAGCAGGAAGAGACGTTAACTCTTTTTAATTCTACTCTTCTTCACATTTATTTTTTTCTTTTTTATTTCAGCATATTATAGGGGTACAAATGTTTAGGTTACATATATTGCCTTTGCCCCACCCGAGTCAGAGCTTCAAGTGTGTCCATCCCCCAGGTGTTGCGCACTGCACCCATTGGGTGTGAATATACCCATCCCCTCCCCCTAACCTGCCCGACACCTCATAAATGTTACTACTATACATGCACTTAAATGTGGGTCAGTTAAGCCAGTTAATACCAATTAGATGGTGAGTACATGTGGTGCTTGTTTTTCCATTCTTGGGATACTTCACTTATTAGAATGGGCTCCAGCTCTATCTAGGATAATACAAGAGGTGCTAGATCTCCATTGTTTTTTGTGGCTGAGTAGAACTCCATGGTACACATATACCGCATTTTATTAATCCACTCCTGTATTGATGGGCACTTGGGTTGTTTCCACATCTTTGCAATTGTGAATTGTGCTGTTATGAACATTCTAGTGCAGATGTCTTTTTTATAGACATTTAATATAGTTGTAGTGCAACATGTTGGTCCTCATTAAACTCATTCATACTCAGGAGCTCACTAACAATGAGAAGTCTGACATACAGACCATCTCGAAGGGTTGCTGAAGAAAACACATGATGTTAACCTGGCCTTCGTATCTGAGAGAATTTCGTCAGTACTTTTAAAAGTAATGATAAGAATCATTAATCGTGAGCTTATTTATTTTTTAGCAACACTGTTTTCAAGCCTTGAAAAGTCTGCTGACCTTCACTCTTAAGTAGGATAAATGCTTTCCGTGTTTAAATTATCAATTTGCTTCGAAAACATTTTTTTTTTATTTTTTAGAGTGTAGAAGATAAAGTCCAGTCCAGCATACTGCAATTATTATGAGCTGCAAATTACTACCACTCTAACATACATTGCACTTTATGAGTGATATGTTTCTTGGTATAGAAATCTTTCTGTTTACATATCTGTATGCTCTCTTGCCAATGTATGACACAGTATTTGTGTGGATGTTTCTTATATATATTTTTTTTGAAAGACAAAGTATCCTCTATTTTCATTTGCCCTCTCTATAATGGTAAATGCTGTTATACCATAGGATCACTGTATAATCCTACTTTAAAGTGTTTCCACTTTAATAAATAAAAAAAACAATGACACATATTCTAAAATGTCATTCCATATTTGTGTACATCTTTATTTTTTTCTCATTTTAATATTTATCGAATCAAGATTCATGCTAAATTGCTATGTGTATTGATGCAATTTCCAAATGAAATGTGCAATCAAGGTTTATGATATATCTTATGATTGACAGAATCTTAGAATTGGTAAAATACAGCATTCATAAGAATATTTACCTACAGGTAAAACAGGCAACAACTCCTGCGACTTTCTAAAGAGAAAATTATTTATACTATGCATCACTGTATTATTTATTGACTCTATTTTCATCACTTATGAAACTCTAGAATGATTCTATTTTTAAATAAAATCTCTTTCAAATCTCAATCCCAAAGTGGCATTAATATTCAGCCATGGAAATTATTCTTTCCAGAATCAGTGTTTTGCTCCAATGTGTAAGCACACATGAATTCAGACTTTCTCATAATTGAAAAAGATTTAGATACATTTTCTAATATACTTCAAATAAATCTAAGCTTTGACACATTTGATTAAATAAAAACAGTTGAATATGAAAAAATAGTCAAATTATAAATAAACCTTAGCGGAATTTGATTGCCTCTATTGTATGAGAATCTATATTTTGTAGGAAATTGCCAAGGAGACAAAGCCAACAGCTGTGGTCTCTCTTGTTTGTTTGTTTGTGGTTGCAATTTATTTATTTATTTATCTAAACTGATTTATTTTCTGCCTTAGGGAATCTGAGACTCCAAGGCAACCAGTGATTTCAACAGTTGACACACTTTCACCAGCTCTGTCTGAATGAAAGGATGGTGGTGTGAGGGAAAACTGAGGGACCAAGATTCCAAGGAGCAATGACAAGTTTTACCCTGAGGAAAGAAATTCAGGATTTAACTCTTATCCCATATTTTGTAAAGATGCAAGATTTTTGCCACCAGCTCATAGAGCAGAGCTTCAACCATTTTTTCCTTAGTTTTCAAATATTAATTTTACTTCTGTTTCTGTCTCACCTTTTTTCCGGTATTGTCATTGTAACTTGTTAACATTTTAATCTCCTTTCGTGGCTCCAATTTCAATTATATTACTCTAATAAAAATTAAGACAGGAGAACTTAGAATTTGATTTAGACTCATATATCTATTCCTTTAGGGTGAACGTTATTAGTTGTTAATGTTTATTGATTATGTCTGTAGTCTCCCCCTACGGCCCCAAAATAATGCCGGCTTCTCTGAATTTTCAAATTAAAAGATAAAATTACAATCTAATAGAATTACTTAGATACATTTGTAAATCTTTAAAATTTTAAAGGAGACTATTAGCTACATTATTCCTGGAGGAATAGACGAAAGCAGAATCTTATAATAAAGCTGCGTTTGAAGATTGTATTAATATCCCTCCCACCTTAATCCAGACCCTTACATAGCTGGGATTTAAAACAAAAACATTTATGGATGAACCCTGAAGAATGGACATGGAAAGATATTTCTTGGAAATACTAGTAAAACTACTACACTCTAGAATTAAAAAAAAATAATCAAATTATTTTCTCTGGCCTAATCAAGCTATGTAACCTTAGATAACTATGACCCTCAGTTTCTGGATATAGTAATAGCTATTATATTATTACCTTCTGTATACAAGGGTATAAATAACTTACTATCTTGAAATTGTGATGTTGCTCAAGATTAATAAACTAATTAATACATTTACTTTTACTAGAACACATCAGTTTTCAAAGGATTAAATACCTAAGAACGTAGTAATTTTTACTTTGTTGTATTGTTGAAACCAATGCCTTTCTCTCTTCATCTCTCTTTCTCTCCTACAATCTCTCTCAATCTCTGTCATAGTTATTTTATCTACTACAATAGAAGGTAGCCATTGCAAATAAAATCTGAGCTGATAATAGGTAAATATCTCACAAATACAGAAGATGAGTAATTTCTATTTCCTCATAGAATTTCAGTATTCCTAGTAGTTTTCATACTTTCTCGCTGCCAAATTTCCATTAGTCTGAAATGAGAAAATAGCTTTGCTAGAACTATCAAAATCTTTAAGGCTGCATTATATCAGTTTTAAAAAATAGAAATTATGTTTTCAACTTTTCAAAATTATTTTTGGTGACAGATTGGCTTTCTTGACGCAGAGTTGTTTGTATAAGCTAACTCTTTAAGCTGATATTTTTTTCAATCATTAATATTTTTCTGAGTTTGTGAAACCAGTTGTTTTTGGTTCTGGTGGTTTTGTGAAAGACCTTAAAGGAAACAACCATTTACATACTTTTTCCATATTTCTAAAGTTATTAGACTAAGAGGATGAAAAAATAACTAGCAAAATCCAAAGTATATACTTATTTCAACTGTCAAATCTTTTCTGAATCATTAAACATCCTACCTAATACATTTAAGAAGAAATGACTAAAATTTTAATGGCATCATTGCATACCTATTCATAATGAAAAATAAATCAATTATCATATGGCCTATGCTATGGATTGAATTGTGATCCTCCAAAAAAAGGTACGTAAATTCTAACCCCGTGTACCTCTCACGGTGGCCATTTCTGAAAATAGAGTCATTGAAGATGTAATAAAGTTAAGATGAAGTCATTAGGATGGACCTTAATCCAATATGACTGGTGTCCTTATAAACAGAGAGGAGACACAGACGGGTGAGGGGACAATATGTGACAAGGGATGCAGAGAGTAAAGTGTTGAAGCTGCAAGTCAAGTGACACTACCGATTGCTAGCACACCACTAGTAGCCAGGAGAGAGGCAAGGAAGGATTCTTTCCTACAAGGTTTGGGAGCATGGTCCTGCCATTACCTTGATTTCAGACTTCTAGTCTTCAGAACTGTAAAGGAATAAATTGCTTTTGTTTTAAGTCTCCTAGTTTGTGGTACTTTGTTACAGCAGCTGTAGGAAATTCATATACATCATCTGGTCTATATTAAAAACAAATTCAGTTTTACTTCCATTTTAAATTAGGTTTAGTTCAAAATTGTACATAATGTTTAATACGATTGCGTGTTAACTAAAGAAATGTTGTTATGCTTTGATTGGTGATATTTATGAGAATAAAGTCTATTATTTTAACAAAATTTTCCCATATTCTATATAGCAATTTTAAATTAAATATGTCTTAAAATAATATGTACAAACATTCCTTGGTGTACACATGGGATTTGTTCCAAGACTCACCAGGAATAACCAAGTCCACAGACTCTCATGTCCATTATATAAAACGGCCATGGTATTTGCATATAACCTATGCATATCCTCTTATATACTTTAAATTACTTATAATACCTAATACAATGTAAATGCTATGCAAATAACTGTTATAATGTATTTTTTAAATTTGACTTCTTAATATTGTATTGTTTTTGATTTTTACCGTTGAATTTTTTTTGTGGGGGGGCCAGAGTTTCAGTCTGTCACCCAGGCTGGAGTGCAATGGCCCAATCGTAGCTCACTGCAATCTCCAACTCCTGGGCTCAAGGGATCTACCTGATTCAGCTTCCAGAGCAGCTGGGACTACAGGCATGCATCACCGGCCCGGCTTTTTTTTTTTTTTTTTTTTTTAAAGATGGTGGTCTGGTTATGTCGTTCAGACTGGTCTGGAACTCCTGGGCTCAAGCAATTCTCCTGTCTTGGCCTCCCAAAGTGCTAGGATTACAGGTTTGAGCCACTGTACCCAGGTCTCCTCAAATAATTTTGGTCCCCAGTTGGTTGAATCCACCAATGCTAAATCTGCATATACAGAGGGCCCACTATACTTACTTTTGTATAAAGTAGTTCATATTCAGTCTTTATGCACCTTTAAAAGAAGTTGTTTTACTTCCAGAGGCAGCTTGCCATGTAATGCATTGCATTTTCAATGTGAACCTCTCTTTTACCAGGGAAGGAGGAAAGAGATATATATACATATATATTGCAAATAAGGTGCAAGAAGTAATGATTAGGTAGGAAAGTCTACTTTCCAAATTAGAACGTGATAAGAGAATAAAATGAGGGCTATAACCACTTTGAGAAAAAGATGTGTCAGTGTCTTATAAAACTCAAAATATACCTCCTATATAACCCTGCACTTCCACATGTAAACATTGACCCAAGAGAAATAAAAGCACAGGTCTACACAGACTTCTCAGAAAGTTAATAACACATTTAAGCAAATAGGTAAAAACCAAAAACACCCTAAGTTATCATTAGAATAGGTAAACTAAGTGAGGAATATTTATATGATAGAAAACTGTGCAACAATAAAAATGAAGAAATTTTTGATACACACAGTAACATGAATGTATCTCAAAATAAAACCCAGGCTAAATGAAGGAAGTCCTTGTAGTATGGTTTCATTGATAGGAATTTCTAAAAAGACGCAAAATTAATCAGAAGAGTGGTTACCTCAGGTGTTGGGTGAGGAAAGGATTGACCATAAAAAAGTATGAAGGTTTTTCTTGTGAGATGGTAATGTTTTATACCTTGATGGGGGTTGGATTGGGTAGGCGTATACAGTCATCAAAATTCATGAATGATATGCCTAAGATTTGTGCATTTTATTGTATGAAAATTTCACTTTAAAGTGGATTATATACAAATAATGACCTTTACATATTATATACATGCTAAGGTGTGAAGAAGAAAATGTAGCGGCATCTACAAATATTTTCAGAAATGTAGAAAATAATAAGATAAGCGAACTAAGATAAATGGAGGGTAAAGCAGGTGTAGTAAAATGTATTAATAATAAAGTGTTAACGCTAGGCATATGCTAATGTGGGTATAAGATTACTGAAATATTCTTTCTACTTTTCAGTATATTTGAAAATTTGCATAGCAAAATGTTGGAAAATATTTTGATAAAAACTCGCATATACATATGTACAAATACTTTCCAGGATGTTTTTTTTCTAATAATCATAATAAAAAATGTTACCTTTATGTCCAGAATTCTTCAATCATTGTGTTCCCAGAGCCACTCATCATAATTGTTTAACATATATTCATTGAACACAAAACACATAACTGTCACTTAAGATAACTGTTTTGTTACTAATAGATTCTACTTAATGCCTGTATTTATTACAAGAACTGTATATTAAAAACTACTGAATACAGTGTTGTACATTGACAGTTGTTTTATGCTGGTCATGAGAAATTAACTTTATAATATTGTGGCAAATTTACAGTTATTAACTCGAATTATTGGAGTGAATTGCATATAATAAATGATTAAATTCCACATTGCTACATTGTAATCTCATTTAATATACTAGTTATTACATAGTAGATTTTTAATAAATGTTTGTGGAAGGAAAGCATGGATAAACGTATTCCACTCAACATGATAATAGGAAGCTTTGCCATCTTGCTATGAGCTAGAACTAGTCAAGATGTACCCCGCAAAGGTAAATAGGTTGGCAGAATGATTGCAAAGCTGCTTTTCAGCAGTAATTTTATGTTAAAGGGAGCACACAGTTTTCTTGGAAAATTAGACATATTGCTCACACTGTATTTTGAGATATTTTAAAGGGAATTTTTTTCTTAGCTGCTTGTTTTGGTACTATCTATTTTTTAAAAATGTGTGATATCTGAAGAAGTATTTGAAAATAAATTTATTTATGTACATACCTATACATATACATATACACTCACCCACAGATATATTAATATATATAATATAAAATGTACAGGGCCTTTGAACAGTTTCTACTGGAATAGCTCACTTTTAAAAAGTGTTATATTGAATATTTGATTCATTTAAAAAAGAATTTTTCAAATGCCTATTTGGTTCCAGGAACATATTAGAGAGAAAAATATAAATTAAACACCAAACATATCCTTTTTATGTTTAGAGATTTTACATCAATTTCTCTCCAAAGGAATTTCTGAAAGCTTCAAATTTACACAAATCTCTTAATACTTATAACCACTAACAAATCCCAATTATCTTTCACTTAAAAGAGATCTGTGGGAAAGAAAAATAAAAGGAAGTTTTCTTTTGCAAAGAAAAAAATCAAACAAGGATTTAAGCATTTATTTGTTTATTGTTTTAAGAAAAGCTTAATTGCTTGCTTGGTCATGTAACAGCCTAACAGTGACAGTAGTGATTGCAATCCACAGAACATTAAGAAAATCAAAATGGCAAAATATAAAAACACTGAGAAGGAAATTTAATACAGAGAAAGCCATTTTTTTATGTCCTCAAATAAAAGAGTCCTTACTGGATAATGACATTTCCTTTTCTTTCACATTAATGTTTAGTATGAACTTATTACTATGCAGGCATTGTGTTAAGTGTTTTGGGGTCATTTTATTATTTGATGCTCACAACAACTCTATGATATTAGATTGGTATGCCTGTTTTACAGCTTTTCTTAAAAAGAGGACTTTGAGGGCAAGAGACTTGTCTGAAGTCACCAGTGAAATTTTAAATTGCTTATCTGGAACCAGGAAGCTAAATTTTTTTGAAGAGACTGCTTAATGTTAATATATAATTTAATAATAAAAAGTGAAATGTATTCGTTGTTAATGCTTATTTTGCTTCCACAATAACTATGAGGTCTGGTTCTATCAGAAAGTCCTCACTTAGTTAGGTGCTAACATAATATTTAGATAACTATCTCATTATCCCAATCCTCTAATTTTAAAATTGCTTGCTAATTCAAAACAGAATCAAATCAGTATTCTGACGTTTATTTCTAAAACCATAAATGGTATGGATCTTCTAATGCATCTAAAATTGAACAACTTGGATCCAAGCAAGGGTACTCAGCTCATTACCACCCAGTAACTAGATCTCCAGATCACCCGTTTTGTGTTGCTATTACAGAATAACAAGACTGTGCAACTTATTATTATTATTTTTTTTTTTTTGAGACAGAGTCTCACTTTGTTGCCCGGGCTAGAGTGCCGTGGCATTAGCCTAGCTCACAGCAACCTCAAACTCCTGGGCTCAAGCGATCCTTCTGCCTCAGCCTCCCAAGTAGCTGGGACTACAGGC
>CAUYRT010068313.1:0-23689 GCA_963574885.1 Lepilemur ruficaudatus
GAGACCCCGTCTCTACTAAAAATAGAAAGAAATTAATTGGCCAACTAAAAAATATATAGAAAAAGTTAGCTGGGCATGGTGGCACATGCCTGTAGTCCCAGCTACTGGGAAGGCTGAGGCAGAAGGATTGCTTGAGCCCAGGAGTTTGAGGTTGCTGTGAGCTAGGTTGATGCCACGGCAATCACTCTAGCCTGGGCAACAGAGTGAGACTCTGTCTAAAAAAAAAAAAAAAAAAAAAAAGAAGGGGAGTCCAAAGACAAAATCTGGCAACACTGTTTCCCAGGAAGAAGATGCTCCTGATCCACAAACAAGATCCTTTCCCATTGTAGAGAATGATTATTCAGACTATTATAAGTGGATTATAATAACCAGTAAGAACATCCAGCTCTCCCCCATTCTGATTTTATACACAAAAAATATTGTACCTAAAATCTGGTTTTCCATACACATTTGGCTGCAGAAGGAGAATGGTCTAATCACCAAAAATGATTATCTAGCCTGCCTGAAGTATATTTCACAAGGTAAATAAATGTCTCAAATGCCACTTTTTGATCCCCTAAACCAGAAGTAATCCTGTTCCTTCTAAAGCCCTTTACTTCAACTACAGCAGTTCTTTCATTTATTCTGCCTCTTTATCGTTAGTTGTTTACATGTTTTTATCTTCCACCAAAATATAAGCACCTTGAATATTCCTAATTCCTTTTTTGTTTTCTAGTTTCCTGCTGTGAAAATTTAAGTTGATTCTCAAATGTTTGATAAATGAATTGATGAATAGCATTATGTGACTGTTCTCTCCCCAAGACTAAAAAAGTGCTTACCTTATTCTTCTCATTTTGAATAATTTCTAATAGCTGGTCTGTGTGCCCTTCTTCTATGCATCTTTGACCAGCTAACTGAAATAGGCCAAAATCTTCTTCTTTAAAGTCTTGCTCTCCTAGGATTTGCTGGAAAAAAACAAAACAAACATGTATGCAAATAAAAATATAATACAATAACTTCTTGATTTATTTTATCTCTGAAAAAAGGAATTCTGTTTAAATTTTAGATAAATTACACATAAATAGAGGTATGAAAATTAAGATTACTCTAATAAATACTTTAATGAATGATCCTGAAATCCAAAATACCAAAGAAATCAATGAAAAAGATCAGTATTAAAATTAAAAAGGTTAGACAAGTATGTCACCTGGAGAAGTAATCCAATCTGCCTTCCTGCCCTCATGCTATTCACAAATCAAGAAAAGCAGGGATTAAAAAAGAATTTGAGTGAGCACAAATGTAATTAAAAATAAGCTGTGCCTGTCCCGTATTTTCAAAAGTATTTGATTTTACAAAAACAAAATTACTTACACATCTCTTTATTATGGATTGAAGTTCCTCCACAGCCATTTCTAGTTGTTCTTCCTAGTTTTGATGCTGAAACGTACTAATATAAAACACTGTTAACTGGGGCATTACATTTAAGCATTCATAAATTATGTTGCATTCTGATAATTAGTAAACACAATAATGAATAGTTTTAAAGTTGAAATGTTATTACTGAATGTATGTCAACCTAAAACAGTTTTCTTTTTTTTTTTAAAAAAAAAGCCCCTATTGTATTTCCCCCCCCCCATTTCATCTTTTAAGTTTTCTAGGAGCATAGTTTTGAAAAATACCTTGAAGGTGGGGCGGGACCCTCTAGAGCACTCCCAAGGAGCGGCGCAAATAGAAACTAAAGAGCTTTAAAAAGACAAAGCATTTCTTTCCTGAAAACATTTTCCAAAAAGTGGACTTGAAGTCAAAATTCTAATTGTTAGGGAATTTTTCTATTTTTTAATGTCCCACTTGACAAAAATTAGGTTGCAACACAAAACTAAGTCATCCAAAGGAGGTGAAGGTTCGGATGCCCTCCACCTTATTTCCCTCTAGGCGTTGCAGTTCCCAAAGCTTTCAATGAAATCAATGACTGCATCACACGGAGACAAGGCAATCCGCGGCCCTCCGGAGGAGGACACCAATCCGCACCCGCAGACCAGCTCTCCTCCCAGCGGGAGGGCTCGGCCCTCCCTCGGTAGGTGCACGGGTCAGCCGGGTCCGCAAGGCAGCGCGCCCGAAGGAGGAGAACACCCCGGCGAGCGTGCGGACGGCATCCAGAGGAAGCCATTTCTCCGATTCCTGCTAGCCTAGGCGTTCGGGCCCCACCACTTGGCGGGGCCTGGTCGGCCCGCGGCACCGAGTCCTCCACGGCTCCCGGCCAACCGCGCCCCGCAGCTGCCCCACACCTCCCCGGGAAGCCACTTACCAACCAGACCCGGATCCCAGTCTCAGCCGCCAGCACCTCCGGCCGCGCAGCCCGCGCTCCCGGCCCCGCCCCGCGCTGCGCGTGGGGGGCGGAGCTTCCCGAGGAAACGCCGGAGCAGGCCGCGACGCTTCTGCTGGCGGGTCCCCATGGCTGACTGGGCCGCGTCGCGTTCCGTCGGCCGTAAGGCCGCGCCTCACCGCTCCTCCCGAAACGCCGCAGGTAGGAAAAGGGCTTTTTCTACTCTGGGATCCTGAGAACTGAGCCCAGACCAAGGCGCGCAGGGCGCTCCCGATAACCTGCCCCGCGGACGGGGACCTCTTGAGTAGAGAAGGCCGAGAAAGAGTTTCCCACCGCCGGCCGCTCACCTCCTGGGAAAGATCTCCTGGTTCGACCCTGTCTCTCCACGCAAATGTTATGAGATTTTTCCCACGCTCTGAGAGAAAGGGCTGAGGAGATGCTGTGTGTCCAGAGCTGGGACCCCAGGCTAGGCAAGGGTAGCGTCCGTCAGCAGGCTGGATGCGGTTGGCGTTGACCCTAGGACCGGTCCTCCGCCCGGACTGCTCCTCCGCCCGGACTGCTTCGGTGCGGGTTTTCTGAGGCGTGGGAGTCCCCTCTTCCCTCGAGAGCGAATATTTGGGGAATCGAGAGAGATTTCTCCTAAAAGTACCCAGGTCTCAGATTTACAGGCGTGCTTAATTAACTAAGCAACTGGGATAACGTGAGAAAATGCAATCCCCAAAGAGATACATTTTAACCAAGAAAATTTAGCGTACTCAATTAACAGAACCAAATTTAATTTCCTTCCTATTTCTTTTTAATTTACATACAGGATTGGAAATAAATGTGTATAAAAGAAGAAAAGATGGTGTACAGTTTGTTATTTGGACAGGAATCTATCCTGTACCTAATGTGTTTGTGTAGACTTGACCTACTGTGGTCATAAGTGGCCTAACCAGGGGGATGCTTCTGAGAAATGCTTCGTTAGGTGATTTCATTGTTGTGTGAGTATCACAGTATGTACTTACACAAACCCAGGTATACACACTTAGGCTATATGGCATAGCCTATTGCTTCTAGGCTAGAAACTTGTACAGCATGTTACTGCACTGAATACTGTAGGCAATTGGAACACAATGGTATTTGTGTATCTAAACATAGAAAAGGTACAATAAAAATATAGTATTATAATCTTACAGGACCACCTTCTATATTGCAGTCCATGGCTTACGAAAATGTGATTATGTGGCACATGACTGTATTTTTTTTTTTAATTGTAGGTACTAAACAGGCAAGTGCTTTGAAGCAAGGAGATGCTTCTAAAAGGTATGACAACTACTTGGACAACTGCATTCATTTCTCTGTCTCATATTATTTGAACCAATTTTAAAACAATCATTACTTTTTTTAGAGAAAAATTATGAGAAGAAAAGGGAAGATCTGGGAAGCACTACTATAAATTCTCATGTAGACTGTTACATCCTTCTCCTCCAGGCTTTAAGAAAACCAAATTAGACAGTCTTACACTAACTGCTAGTGGAGGTTATGAGTATGGCTAGAAAGGTGTCTGTGGGAATAAACATTCCTGAAATAACCAGGTATTCCTTTTTCACCTCCTTAGGTATATTCTCTTTTTATTGCTTTTCCTTTTATCGTCTCCTTGGACAATGCCGGAGACTCACTGTCCAAGTTTCTCTTTATTACTCCAGGGAACTTTTTCTATTCTTTGTCACATCAAGTCTAGATTTTTATCAAGAAGCTATCCTGAGCCAGGCAAGCTGGATGATGCCTGTAATCCCAGCACTTTGTGAGACTGAAGTAGGAGGATTTGCTTAAGGCCAGAAGTTCAAGGCCAGCCTGGGCAACATAGTAAGACTCCGTCTCTATAAATCATTAAAAAATTAGGCAGGCGTGCTGGCACACACCTGTAGTCCCAGCTACTGGGGAGGCTGAAGTGGGAGAATTGCTTGAGCCCACGTGTTGAAGGTTGCAGTGAGCTGTGATGGTGCCTGTGCACTCCAGCCTGAGCAACAGAGCAACAAGATATTATGTCATGTCAAAAAAGTTTTCTAGAGTAGGAGTGGTCTATGAAGGGAATTAAAAAATATATAGCTATGATTTTTCATTTTGTTAAGACTCACTCATCTTTTATTGGTTTTGGTCTTAATTTATGCATTCTTTCAAAAATTATTTACCAAGTATAAAATATTCTAGGCCTATGTTGTGCCCTGAGGATATGATGTTGAACAGAATTGACACAGTTCTTACCTAGTATAACAGAGAAATCATAAATAATTAATCCAAATAAATATGTAATTACAAATTGTGTTAGGTGCTATAGAGGAAAAGGCTATGATGTTAGGAGGAACTAATAAGAGAAGTCCAGTTTAGTTTCGGGGGTGGCAGGGAGATTGGCTATGGGTTTTCAGAGAAAGACTTCTCTGAAGAAATAGAAGTAATAAGGTAAGACCTGAAGGCTAAGTAGGTGTTAAGCAAAGAGTAGTGAGGAGAGACCTCCAGCCAGAAGTGGCAGTATGTGTAGAGACCCTGAGGCAAGAAAAAGCTTGGCCTGTTCAAAAGTAGGAGAGATGCCTAGGGTGGTGTGCAGCATTCTGAGCAAAGGAAGAAAAGGTTAGCGAGGGGGCAGAATTCTGTTCATATAGTACCTAGTAGGTTCTGGTGAGAAATTTAGATTTTTTTAAGTGCAAACAGGAAAACTTTAATGGAGTGATGAGATTTAAGTTTTAAAACATTAGAAATAATGATCATTTAGGAATAGAGAAACTGAACGGGATCTGAGATATGTTTTAGAGAATATTTCCCTGTGGAGCAGCATGATTATACTGATTTGGCTTTTGGAATTATTGCAAGAATAAGGTTTAGTTAATGTTGATTATGATGATAATTTGTAACTCTCCTCAACATGCATCTGACCACAAACCTGTAGAGATTATATTTCCTACAATTTGAGGAATGTAGATAAGCTGAAATTTATTTTGAGCAGATCACGCAGAATGGTGAAGTAGTTAAAAACTCATAGGCACCTAGGTGATTCTTTCTGATAAAAAGAACAAAAAAATCCATGGGGAGCCAGGCATGCACCCATCTATAGTCCCAGCCACTGGGAGGCTGAGATGGAAGAGTAGCTTGAGCCCAGGAGTTCAAGGCCATCCTGGGCAACATAACAGGACCTGATTTCAAACAAACAAACAAAAAAATCCATGGGAGTAACCAGTTGTTGAGGTAATGACTCACCCTCTATAAATTTATTCTAACTGAAAAATACTTCTATATTCAATCCAGCTGAATACTTTTAAGATAGGGCAGGCACAATGGCTCACACCTGTAATTCCAACACTGCGAGAGGCTGAGGTGGGTGGATTGTTTAAGCCCAGAAAGTCAAGGTTGCAGTGAGCTATGATTGTGCCACCACACTCCAGCCTGGGTGACAGAGCAAGACCCTGTCTCTTAAAAAAAAAAAAAAAAAAAAAACAGACATTGAAGAGATTTGCAAAAATATAAAACAATTCCACTCTTCTCACTAATTTTTTCATTTAAAAATGTTACTAACGTGATTGGTCACTTATTAAGTGAATAAATGCTTTAAAATTTTCTCAGTTTTAATCCTAATATGATAAATATTGACAGATATAATACACATAAGTAAAATCTTTTATTTTAAGAGTATAAAGGAATCCTGAGACCAAAAAGTTTGAGAACTGCTGTTGTATACCACATTGCCTGTCACCATTTGGGACAGAGGGCAGCAATGAGACAGTGCTGTCCATGGGAAGCAGCTGTAGGTATTTATCAATTAAAATGAGTCTGGCGGTTACTGCAGGTTGAGGCAGTTGATGTCTTCTTCAGTCAGCAGTTGCTTAATGCAGGCTATGTACTGATCATAGCTTTTACTGGTTAAGTGGCAACAAGAGAAAAATGAGTTTTGCATGAAGCTAAATGTATTCAAGGTAAAGAACTATTTAATCTGTGTTCATATCTTTTATACTTCTTTGATATAAAAATGGCCTTTATGAAATGGGAGAATAGGTGTTAACTTGCAAAATTCATTGTTTGCCCTAAACGGCAAAATTAATTTTTGGCAAAACTTTGTCAGTCCTCCATATCGGTTTTTGTAAAACATACTGCTCCAGGAAAGGAATTAGAATCTAAAGTTTTGGAAGTCAATCAGAAGAAAAGGTTAGCACATTCTAGGTACAAATATGAGAGCTAGGTTCAGGTCCAGGAGACCAGCACAGGTAATTCTGGCAGGCAAGTGGAAACCAGTGCAGGAAAGAAGCAAGTAAGTCACCAAGAGAGTTGATATCTTTAGCCCTACATCAGTGATTCTCAACCCCATTGAACGGTAAGATTATCTTGGCGCTTTTAAGAAAATACATTGGAAATACCAGTGTATTTTCTTGGGCCATGTCCTCAGACATTCCCACTTAATTAGCCTGTAATGGGACCTAGGCATAGAACCTTTTTTTTAAAATCTCAGGTGATCCTAATGTGCAACTGGGATTGAGAATCACTGTCCTATGGGCCGTTGTTTGATCAGATGGCCTCTGCTTTTATGTTCCATAATGTGTAGGAGCCAGCAAAGGCTGACAAAAGTCCCACTGATGACAAGGACAGGCCATCTTAGGAAGATTTTTATTTTCCTAAACCACACAATCATATCAATATAGTTATTTAATCAGAATTCACAACAAAATTAAACACTTCTTTACAAATGTGACTCTGTACTATCAAACTGGGCTATCAGTTGACTTTTGGGACTTGACATAAATTTTTACTTAAAAGAACAGC
The DNA here is from genome assembly GCA_963574885.1 of Lepilemur ruficaudatus. Lineage (NCBI taxonomy): Eukaryota > Metazoa > Chordata > Mammalia > Primates > Lepilemuridae > Lepilemur > Lepilemur ruficaudatus. The sequence continues at coordinate 7,091 of CAUYRT010068313.1, forward strand.
CAAAGTCATCTTTTTTTTTCTCGAATCTATACTGTTTTCTGGCTCCTTATCAAAGGAAAAGCCTCCCTTTTAAGTATACCTGGGCATGATAGATTATAAACTGTAACTGACCAAAAAAATTCCATTTCATTTTTTTTTCTAAAGGAATCTCTAAGTGCTTCTTTGTGCTCTGAGCCCCGGAAATAATAATGTTTTGACAGATTTCTGTGTATACAGTGCAACAAATAGCAGTGTTTCTATTTTGAAAAGTCTTGGATCAAAAGTAACCACATTAAAAAATATAAATTTAAGTGGCAAAATAGTGGCTTAAATTTATGTTGTATTTTAAAACATGGAATATTCACCATGATGATGCTTATAATTAGATTAACTTTCTTGTTCAAATTTTAGGAAAGCAGAACTAGAGGCAGCTGTGAGAAAGAAGATTGAGTTTGAGAGAAAAGCTCTACATATTGTTGAACAGCTTTTAGAAGAGAATATTACAGAAGACTTCCTAATGGAGTGTGTATGTGTTCACAAATTACTAGTTTTATAGTATAACATCTCTTAATCTGTATACCATGAAATTTATTTGCATTGTTAAAATCTTTGAATCTGTTCTCAGTCATTAGATGAAGGTAAAATGCTATATAATTTGTGCATTTAAAAATAATCAACTGTCATGCATCCCTTGTATAATGACCTTAAAATGCACTAATGAAAAAAATAATAAGTACACAGCAAGGTGACTATAGTTAATAATAATGTGTATTTCCAAATTATTAAAAGAGTGGACTTTAAATATTCTCACCACAAAGAAATGAAGCAATGGATATGTTAATTAGCCTGATTTGTTCATTCCACAATGTATGCTTGTATCAAAATGTCACATACCCCACAAATACATATTATCAATCAAAAATAAAAAGGAAAAAGAAAAATAAGTATATTTGACCCTAGTTGTAGTTCTTTTAACCAGTCTACTGACATAATTTGATTTTCCTTAGTTTGTACTAGTGATCACAATGTCAGTTTTCTATATTCTGTGTTACACTATTTAAAGTAACAGAAGATTATTGTTTTTGTTAGTGTTAATTCCATTAATTTTGATATTTTAAAAACCTGAAATACACCTGTAATCCTAGCACTCTGGAAGGCCAGGCTGAGGCAGGAGGATTGCTTAAGCTCAGGAGTTTGAGGTTTCTGTGAGCTAGGCTGATGCCATGGGCAATTCTAGCCCGTGCCAACAGAGCAAGACTCTGTCTCAAAAAAAAAAAACAAAAAAAACCCTGAAATATAGATCATTTATGATTTAACATAAGACAAGAGAATTATAATGTGTATTAAATTTTTTTGTATTTTTAAACAGCTTTATTTCATTAAAATTTTGAATGGAAATTTATATCCTCATTCATAATCCTTAGGAGAAAAAATTAAGACTCAGAACTTATATTATAAAAATAATTCTTAATGTGGTTCAGAGATTTTTCTAAACAGGAATACGAACATGACAGTATTTAAAATGATATAGGTAACTGCATTAGAATCTACATTTATAATGACACCAAAGAAGACAAAAACAAACCAAATACACTTTTGCTTCATTTGAAACAAAAAACTTATATCACTCTCAATAGAAAGTATTTCAATCCTATGAAGACAGAAAAACTTGTTCAAAAAGATCTCAAAGTTATAAAACAAGACTTGAGATTATTTGAACATGAAGATGTCAAAGGGAAATATTTGGTGTTACCTTATAACCATCTCCTCATCTGTACTCATTCTGTACCGGTTTTTCCAAAGTAGAAAGATTTTGCCCAATATTTGTTTAAGAGTCACAATGACACCTTGAGAATACTTTGTTTTTTAAGATCGTGCTTTTGAAAAATAGGTAAAATTATATTTTATTACTTGATGTGCTTTAGTTTTCTCAATAATACTTTTTTAAAAATAAAAGATACTATCATTTAGCTTTGGTATAGCAATAATAACACTTCTCCTGTCCTAGAATTATTTCATGAACTATATGAAATACAGTTTTTACATAATATACAATCTATGTAACCTATATAATAAACTATATAACCTACAAAGATGCATAGTGCACTGTGGCAGAAGTTCTTGTTTTTAGTAATAACTAATGTGTTTTGAATGTTTACTGTATTTTGAGCACTTTAAGTGCTTTTCCTTTATTTTGTCCTCCAATTCTGACTTCAAACTTATGCAGTAGGTCCTATTGTTAGCCCTGTGTTTTCAGATGAGAAAGATGAGGATTAGAGAGCTGATAAATGAACTTTTCCATTAATCTGGGAGGAAATGCCCCTCTCATTTCATTATAGGGGAAGTTCATCTCACCTGCTCACTACAGAGATGTCGTGGATGAACGTTCTATTGTCAAACTCTGTGGTTATCCTTTATGTCAGAAGAGGCTGGGAATTGTAAGTAACTCCTTTTTAAAAAATATATATAGGTATTTATTTAGCAAAATACTTTGTAGTAAGATAAAAAATGAAGTCATTAACTAAAGATGTGGGTTGGCCAAAGGTATGATGTAAATGACTTAATCTCATAAAGTTCATGTTTATTACTTGGATTCTTTAGTAAAATGTACTTTCTTTTCTTTAGATACCAAAACAGAAATACAAAATTTCTACCAAAACCAATAAAGTCTATGATATTACTGAAAGAAAGGTAAGTTTAAAAGCTATTTTCAATGTGGCAGTAAATTTTTAATGATACTACATAGGATTCTAAGAATAACTGTTTAAAATCTTACCTGTTAGAAAGAAAATAACCATGTTCAAAGTTTGGGGGTTTTTTGGTAAATATTTCAGTCACCATATTAAAAAGTTCTTCACTTAAGCTTTAGTTAAGACTTGAACATTGAAAAATTAAAAATGCATATTGGCACAAATCTAGGCAAGTAAACCATGGAACAGAATAGAGAGCCAGTAACAGATGTACCACATGTGTGGACACTTGATAAATGACAATGGGAATATTGTAGATAAGTGGAGAAAGGATGGAATTTTCAATAAATTGTACTGGCACAATTATTTATCCAGATAGAAAAAAATGAATATTGACCCCTATCACAATCTGCATATAAAGATTGATTTTAGGTAGTTTAAAGACCTAAATGTAAAAGATAAACTTTTTAAAAGACAATATGGGAGAATATAAACTTGGGGTAGAGAGACTTCCTTAAATAAGATAGAAAATTACAGCCTACAGAGGAAAAACTGATAAATATTTCTACATTAAAATGTAAAACTTTTGTTCATCAGAAGTTTCTAAAAAAGTGAAAAGATAAGCCACAAATCATATATTCCCCACATGTAACTGACCACAGATTCATATCTAGAATGTATAATCTATAAGAAAAACACAAACAGAAAAATTTTACACAAGGAATTTGAATGGCTAATGAACATATGAAAAAATAATGTAATCAGGTAAGTAGCAAATAGAAACACAATTGAGTCACATTTTCACAGCCCCCAAAGTAGCAAAATTATAAAAATCTGACAATATTAGGAGCTGTTTATACTGCTAGTGGGAATAAAAATTGGTACCACCTTTTTGAGAGACTGGCATTTATCTCATACAGTCAATTTTGCACATTTTTTATGACCGAGTATATCTATTTCTTGGTATATACCCTAAAGAAATTCTTACCCATGTGCACCAGTATGTATGTATAAGAATGCTTATAGTTATATAAACAAAATGTGCTAATACATACATAATATACAATGGGATATTAGCCTTAAAAAATGAAAATTCTGACACATGCTACAAGGTGGGTGAACCTTGAAGACATTGTGCTAAGTGACATATGCTAGCACAAATGGACAAATATTGTGTGATTCCATTTACATGAGATACTTAAAGTAGTCAAATTCATAGAGACAGAAAGTAGAATGATCACTAAGGGAGGTGGGAATGGGGAGTTATTGTTGATGGTATTGTTTTATAATTTGAAAAGAGTTGATGAATGGCAGTGATGGTTGCACAACAGCGTGAAAGTAATTAATGCCACTGAACTATATACTTGAAAATGGTTAAGATAACTTTTATGTTATGTATATTTTACCACAATTTTTAAACAATTAATTGTAAAATAAATGTTCATAGTAATATTTCTGTAGTAATAAAAAAATTAGAAACTCAGTTGTCAAAGATCAGTAAAGTATAATATGCTGACACAATGGAATGTAATACACAAAACAAGCTACAACGTGAATGAATCTTAAAAACCATAATTTTGAATAAAAGAAGATAAGAATATATAAAAATGTTATTCCATTTAGATAAAGTTTAAAAATAAGCAAAACTTGGTGATATGTTTTATAAAGCTAAAGAAAAGCCAGGGAATGATTAATACTAAATACATGGTAGAAGTTACCTCTGGGGGAAGTGGAGGGCAATGCAGTTGGGGAGGGACACATAGAGGCTTTCGAAGATACTGTGCCTGATTTCTTACCTTGAGTGGTAGATTAGTAGGTTTTCATTTATTTGAACTATATGTTTATGTTTTATACTCTGTTTTGTATATAGGTTATTTCACAATAAGAAAAAAATTAATTTTAAAATGTTCTTTTCAGTCTTTTTGCAGCAATTTTTGTTATCAAGCATCTAAGTTTTTTGAAGCACAAATTCCAAAAACTCCAGTATGGGTTCGAGAAGAAGAGAGGTAATTTAAATCATTTATGTATACACATTTGTTCATATATTCCAATAATTTCTTTATGCTTTTTGAGATAGGCTGAGAATAGGTCTAGTTTTCTGTAGAATGTTGTCATTTTACACAGTTGAGGAGAAATGGTTATATTTTAAGCATAGCTGTTAAGGATTTTACACTTAAAATCAGAAAATTCATACATACAAATGTTATTTGTTTGCTGTTTTAGCTTTAATCACAAAACCAGAACTTTAACTCTGGTTTTCTACTATGCCATTTATGTCTATGAATCCTGATAATATAATAATCCTGGAGTAAGAATGTTAAATTTTTTCAGAGGATACTGGGTCTTAGGATCCTAGTAAACTCACTTTGCTGTGAGGAAACTGTGTACTAAAGTTAAAAAGTTCAGGTTACTAATTCATTTGATCTTTATTAAAATCAGTACAATATTTTATAAATTTAAGGCCAATTAAAAAAGTCTTTTTTTTTTTTTTGCAAAAAAATGGTTTATAGGCATTCCTGGGGTTTTGCCTCTTGGGAAATACTCAAACACAACCTTACTGTATGCTAAAGTCGAGAAAATTTATTGAGGGTGAAGTGGCATAATAATATAACAAAGGTAACAAAAATTGTTGAGGTAATTAAACATTGTCTAGAAATTCCAAAGGCTTAATGAGATAATAATTCATGTTTAAAAGAGAATATTATAACAACACAAGGCAATGTTATTTATAGGATAGGATGTACGCTAAATAAAGGTAATGACTTAAACACAATGAGATGCAGATTAAATAAAGATCTTTGCCTCAAAAAAAAAACAAACAAACCCTTAAAGTCTTATCTGATACAAAGGTGATATGACACTACCCTTAATTCAACTAACATCAATTGTACTGATGACAGTACCTTTGATGGCAGACAGCTCTGCCTGCCAGTCCAATCCTGTGTGGTTTAGAATATGTAAAACATACTACCCTATGACCCTTTTTAATTGAATTAAACATAATGACTAAATTGTTCATCATTTCACCACCAGCCTGTCAGCTTTCTTGCTTAGAGGATAAAAGACTGTGGCATTGTCCAAGGTGACTGGGAAGCTAAGAGCACCTTTTTACTTATCACTTTCTCTTCCTCCTTTTTAAATATTTCTTTCAACAGAGCTGCGCATTGCCTTCTCTGCCCTCTGAGAGCAACATGTTGCATTCCCCACTACCACCAGTGTTTCCTAGGTTATCCTTAACTTGGCTTCCAAAGATATTTACTTCCTAAATTGAACACTCTGTGCTCTTCTCATATCTACTTCAACTGCTTCAAAACCATTTACCAATCCACCTTTCCTGCCATTTCTGTTTTCTTCAAACATAGTTATTGGTACTTCCTTTAGCTAATTTAAGGTTAGAGTTCTTCCCTCTAACTTTTTCATAAAATCTTGTCATCCTATATTCAGAATGCCTACTTTTCCCCAGAACTTGAAGCCTTGTCACTTTATATTTGTGGTTCCTGAAATTCTACTTTATCTCTGTACCATCCCTTATCTCACTAAAAAAGAAAGATGAAAATGGCCTTTCTTTCTCTAATCTAATCAACTTAACTTACATTCAGAGTGTGCAGTATATGTTTAGTATCTGGCAGGCTACACGTGCACACACACACATATAAAACCTAACCTGTGAGTTTAAAAATCACTGGGATGGCAGAAAAAATACATGAGTGAAACAATTTCATATAGACTTTAATGGGAACCTGTAATGTAAATTAGCAAAGCTAGGACATTACATAATGAGAAACTGTAAGCAAACGTGAAAAAATAAATTCATGGGAATGGGTTGAGGTGTTGAACATTGGCCCACTTGAAATAAAGGGTATATGGTGGGAAAAAAAATACAATAGGCAAGTTATAAGGGACCAGGCTAAGTTTGGTACATATTTAAATACTGAGGAGCCATCTAACATTTTTTGAGAGAACTAAATCTGGTATTTGTATACAAAATGAATTGAAGAAGAAAGAATCATAATTAAAGAGCTGAAAAGGTCCTTAGATCTAATCCAACCCCTTCATTAAAGAAGTTCAGAAAGATTAAGTGTATTTCTAAAGTTAGTGATAGATTCTAAATGAGACCAGGATTCTATTCATCATATTCCACTTGGTTAGAAGAAAACAGTGAGTAATCTATAAATTATATTTATATTTAAATTATTATAAATAAATTATTATAAATAAATTATTATATTTAAAAATGTAATAATTATATTAATTATATATAATACTTGTAAGTTTATAACCATATCAGTATCTTTTACATTTGGATGAATCAATGTTACTTTAATTTCTAAATTCTTAGGGGCAGGGATTATGCCAGTGTTATTTAATCCACTAGAGGTCACTGTTTTTTCACAGAGATTTTTTTTTTTTTTTTTTTTTTTAATGTGCTAAGGGTCAGAATTCTAGAATTTGGTATTTTAAAAAGCTTGTCTACCTATTACTCATTTAAGCTTTACAGAAATATGATATTTTAAAGAAAGTCTATTCATGTATGGTATAGGGTACAACATTCAGAACTAATCTTTTTCTTTTTTCTTTTTTGGGGACAGGGTCATTATCTGTTGCCTGGGCTAGAGAGCAGTGGTGTCATCATAGCTCACAGCAATCTCAGACCCCTGGGCTCAAGCAGTCCACATGCCTCAGCCTCCCAAGTAGCTGGGACTACAGGCGTGCATCACTGTGCCTAGCTAACTCATCTTCTTTTAAAGGGGAGAAAATGGCTTCTTTAAATTGCAGCATTTAGTATTTAATGCAGACATATTTTTATTAGCTTATAGTAAGTCATCATAATAATAAATTGCATCATAATAGTAATTTTAATAATAATTTTAAAATAAGAATGAATTTTAAAATCCAATCAAAGAATTAGATCTTATTGCAATGACTTCTAAACTTTTTGGTCATTATAATAAATGCATTTTTATATTATGATCCAGTATATGTATATAACTGATATAAAAGTTTTATGAAACAATATTTATCCTCACTGTATGAAATGTCTTTGATATTTTCTACTCTGTTGCTTTTTTAAAAATGCTGGCAGCCACCCACATAATTGATTAGTCTTGACTGCAGTTTGAAGAGCATGGTTTTGTTGGCTCTAGCTCAGGTTTTTAGTTTTACTATAGGAAAGTTGCTTCTCAACACTAAGTCTCAGCTTCCTCATTTGTAAAAGGAGAAAATTGCATTTAACCTCTTAGTTCCCTTTAGTTCTAATGTTTTATACTTCTAACTCAATTTTGTCTTTAGTCACTGCTACTATAGTGGGTTTTCTAAATAAGGAAATGCCTTTTTTATAAAAATTGTGAAAATTAAAATTATCAGCATAAGACTAAAGAAACACTACCTTGTAGGAAACTTTGCCTCATTTAAGAGTTTAGAATAGAGTTACTGACTTTAATAATTTGAACTCTTTAGTCTGTAAAGATGAAGGCTGATAAAGGATTGGACCACAGTTTTTAAATTTTAAAGAACAACCAGGGATGTTTTAGAGTTATGTCCTGAATAATTTGAACTTGACATCTTTGATACCATACTATTTGGAAAGAGAATATTGAATTTGACCCAGTTTGGTCTTTCTCATATTATTGCAAAAGCTTAGTACAGGCATATTTCAGAGATATTGCGGGTTTGGTTCCAGACCACTGCAATAAAGTCGTTACCGCAACAAAGCAAGTCACCTGAATTTTTTGGTTTCCCAATGCATATAAAAGCTATGTTTACACTATACTACGGTTCGTTAAGAATGTAAGAGCATTATGTCTAAAAAAACGATGTACATACCTTAACTTAAAATTATTTTGTTGTGGGCCAGGCATGGTGGCTCACGCCTGTAATCCCAGCACTCTGGGAGGCCGAGGCGGGAGGATTGCTCAAGGTCAGGAGTTTGAAACCAGCCTGAGCAAGAGTGAGACCCCATCTCTACTAAAAAAATAGAAAGAAATTAATTGGCCAACTAAAAATACATAGAAAAAATTAGCCAGACATGGTGGCACATGCCTGTAGTCCCATCTACTCGGGAGGCTGAGGCAGGAGGATCGCCTGAGCCCAGGAGTTTGAGGTTTCTATAAGCTAGGCTGATGCCACGGCACTCTAGCCTGGGCAACAGAGTGAGACTCTGTCTCAAAAAAAAAAAAAATTATTGTTAAATGCTAGCAATCATCTGAGCCTTCAGTGAGTTGTAATCTTTTTGCTGGTGGAGTCTTCCCTCAGTGTTAATGGGGGTGGTGATTGCTGAAGGTCTGGTTGGCTGTGGCAATTTCTTGAAATAAGACAGAAACGAAATTTGCTGCATTGATTGACTCTTCCTTTCATGAAAGATTTCTCTGTATCAAATACTATTTGATAGCATGTTATCCAGAGTAGACCTTCTTTCAGAAGTGGAATCAGTCCTCTTAAACCCTCCCACTGCTTTATCAACCAAGTTTATGTAATATTCTAAATCCTTTGTTGCCATTTCAAGAATGTTCACAGCATCTTCACCAGGAGTAGATTTCATCTCAAGAAACCACTTTCTTTGTTCATTCGTAAGAAGCAACTCCTCATCCATTCAAGTTTTAGCATGCAGTTGTAGTAATCCAGTCACATCTTCAAGTTCCACTTCTGTTTCTAATTGTCTTGATATTTCCACCATATCTGTAGTGACTTCTTCCACTGATGTCTCTTGAACCTCTCAAAGTCATTCATGAGGTTGGGAATGAACTTCTTCCAAACTCCTGTTGATGTTGACATTTTGACCTCTTTCCACGAATCACACATGTTCTTAATGGTATCTAGAATAATAAGTAAATCTTTTCCAGAAGGATTTCAATTTACTTTGCCCAAATCCATCAGAGGAATCACTATGGCAACTATGGTCTTACAAAATGTATGTCTTAAATAATAAGATTTGAAAATCGAAATGACTCCTTGATTCATGGGCTGTAGAATGGATGTTGTGTTAGCAGGCATAAAAACAACATTAATCTCCTTGTATATCTCCATCAGAGCTTTTGGGTGACTAGGTGCATTGTCAGTGAGCAGTAATACTTTGAAAATAATCTTGTTTTCTGAGCAATGGGTGTCTCAACAGTGGGCTTCTAATATTTAATAAACCATGCTATAAAGAGATGTGCTGTCATCCAGGCTTTGTTGTTCCATTTATAGAGCACCGGCAGAGTAGATTTAGCATGATTCTTAAGGGCCCTAGGATTTTCAAAATGGTAAATGAGCTCTGGCTTCAACTCAAAAGTCTCAGCTACATTAGCCCCTGGCAAGAGGGTCAGCCTGTCCTTTGAAGTTTTGAAGCCAGGCATTGGCTTCTTTCTAGCTATGAAAGCCCTAGATGACATCTTCTTCCAACATAAGACTTTTTTTTCTACATTAAAAAGTCTGTTGTTTGGTGTAGCCACCTTCATCAGTGAACTTAGCTAGATCTTCTGGATCACTTGCTATAGCTTCTATAATACATCAGCACTTGCAGCTTCAGCTTGCATTTTCACGTTATGGAGATGGCTTCTTTCCCTGAACGTCGTGCACTAACCTCTGCTAGCTTCAAAGTTTTCTTCTGCAGTTTCCTCACCTCTGTCAGCCTTTGTATTGAAGAGAGTTGAGGCCTTCTCTGGATTACTAGTCTTTGGTTTTAGGAAATAATGTGGCTGGTTTGACCTCCCATCCAGAACACTAAAACTTTCTCTATATCAGCAATAGGGATGTTATACTTTCTTATCATTCTTGTGTTCACAGAAGTAGCATTTTGAATTTCCTTCAAGAACTTTTCCTTTGCATTCACAACTTGGCTGTTTTGTGCAAAAGGCCTAACTTTCGGCTATCTCTTTAGACATGCCTTCCTCATTAAGCTTAATTATTTCTAGCTTTTAATTTAAAGTGAGAGATGTGTGACTTTACTTTCACTTGAACACTCAGAGCCCATTGTAGAATTATTAACTGGCCTAATTTCAATATTGTTGTCTCTCAGGAAATAAGAAGGCCCCAAGGAAAGGGAGATAGATGAGGGAACAGCCAGTTGGTGGAACAGTCAGAACATACAACACGTATCGATTATTTGCCATCTTATTTAGGCTTGGTTCATGACACCCAAAACAATTCCACCAAAACATCAAAGATCACCAATCACAGATCACCATAACAAATATAACAATGAAAAAGTTTGAAATACTGTAAGTTATCAAAATGTGACACAGAAATACAAAGTAAGCACATTTTTTTGGAAAAATGGCACCAATAAACTTGCTCAACACAGTTGCCACTAACCTTCAATTTGTAAAAAATGCAGTATCTGAAAAGTGCAATAAGCAAAGCATAATAAAATGAGGTATGCCTGTATAATTTATTTACCAGACTCTCAAATACTAGAGCCTACTATCCCCTTAAAATTTATAGGATATTACTTTATACCACAGTAAGCTCACTACCTCATGGGTATAGATGGATTTAAGAAAGATTTAGACAAATTCTTGAATTCTAGCTCCATACTTTTATCAAGGCTTTGGAGTCAGAAAGGGCCTTGAAGGTTTTCTAGTGCCTCATTTTTAAGGTAAGAAAAAAATATCTGGAGTGTACACTTAATATGGAGAGTAGCAGTGCTTCTCACAAAATGTCTCCTGACGCCCTTTTAGAGACAAAACACTGACCTAGAATGGTCTGGGTCATGACGCAGTATGATACTTCTCATGTTGTAAGTTAGAAATTTTTTACCCACTTGGTGACCAGAAACAGACCACATACAGTTTTGCTACTCTGACACATTGTGCTCATTTAGGTAATCATATAGTTGTATGTATAAATCCTGTTTGGTTAAATGTAGGATCTGACAAGTCTTTGAAGGACGGAAGTTTTTTGAGTTGTAGCATAAAATCAAATCTAAGAGGGAAGGACAAATATTGAAAATCAAATTGATTTTAAAGATCATATTGGGGTGAATGGTTAATGCTGACTGAGCTAAAAGCGCCATCATGTGGCCCAGAGTAGGGGATTTTCACACATTGCTTCTTGGCAGTAAACATAGTGGAATCTCAGAGGTGCGGAAGCCAAAAACCTCTGCAGAACAATTATAACCTCTTCCTGAACAGCCACTTCTGTTGCTTGGTATATAGAATAAAAGGTTTCTGAAACAAGTTTTAACATGTCAATATATATTTGAAAAATTTCCACCACAGAGGGGAATCGTAGCCTGTCATTGTATTGTTTTATTTATAATATACACATTCTAAGTGACTTATATACACACACATATGTACATACATCCACAAGATTTGAGGCATAAGTTATTTCTAGTTTTACATTTACTTTGCTAAAATTAAAATTAATCATCTAATTTATGCCTTAGTGAAAATACAATGAAAATATTTATGAAGAATCACCTTAAAGATACTGTTAGGATGGTTACTTATTTTTGTTTTTTAAATTGAGCTTTTAGGAACTATCTCCAGGGCAACATAAATTGTGAAGAAAGGCATAGAACATACTTAGCTCAAACAGAAATGGCACTTTTAACAAAGAATTTGAATTTCATCTAAGAAAGGATAGAAAAGAAAGAGCAATGTACTTTGGTGCTCATTCTTTCTGAAATAACACGTAGCAAAAACAAACTGAAATTTTATATTGAATCTTTCAGCTAATACCTCAGTAAACTCAAATCTAGTTTATTTTAGTGTCAGGTACTCTTCTTCATTTTATAGATTATGAATCAGGGAGGATATTTAAGGTCACTCATAAAACAGTTAACATCTAGAAACAGTGTTGAGTAGAGTTGTCAGAAAAATTAAATGAGAGGAAAATAGTTTTTAAAGTACATTGGGTTTGTATGAGAGGAATTAAGCAAAGGTGGTGTCCTTACAACTTTTGCGGGGGAGTCTTTATTCTAACATTAATTAGAGGCAGCATGACAGGGAAAGGGCTTGGACTTTGAAATTAGGCCCAAGTTCAAATTCTAGATTTCTTGGTAGCTTTGTGATCTTAAGAAGTCATTTAACCTCTCAAAACTTTGGTTTCCTCAGTTATAAAAATAAAGTTGTAAACTGTGTGAGTATTAAATGAAATAATGTATAAAACCACCTAACACATAGTTTGGGAAGATGAAAAGTGCTGAAGAGGGATATTGATGATAGTTCCACAGTATACATGTACTTAATGCTACTGTACTATACACCTAAAAACATATATTTTTATGTTATTTTACCATAATTAAAAAAAAACCCACCTAGCATATAGTAAGCACTTACTATATGCTAATTGTCCTCTTGCCCTCTGTAGAGATTGAATTTTCTTTTAATTCTCAAAAAAGATCAAGTTGTGTAGATGGGGATATCTCATAAAACTGTCTTAAATTGTATTCATCATTTACAATAATGTTTACATTTTGATTACCCTTTGATTCAGCCATACTTGGACCTCTTTCTTACATGGAACTATTCTGCCTCCAAGATCTTGAAATAAGAGCTTCCCATCTCTGACCACAACCTTTATCTCATCTATAGCTATCACTCCCGAGTCTGCTTTGGCACCTCATTTTGACCTCACGTCTTTATCCTAGCTCTATTCTTCGGAGTTGGCAGAGCCTTATTACATTTGTTTTCTTGTGCACTGCATCAGCAATTACAGTGTCCTCGCAAACAATCCCAGATTCTTTTCCCCTTAACCTTATGCCATGCGCACCTTCCCAAGCTCCAGTAATACTTTTTTTCTGTGCTTAAGTTGCTGAACTTTATCAGGGAAAGCTCTCAAATAAGACCATTGGCACAAAGCTTTCTCGTTTAATTCAGTCCTCACAGCATTCCTGGGGAAATACTATATTACTCATAGCAGTATAGTGACTCACTCAATGACACTTAGTTAGGTATATAGATTTGGGATTTAAACCCAAGCCTGCATTCTTTGTATTCCTTTTGCCCTGTTCTCTGCTGTGTGCTCACATTTTTTGTTTGTTTTTTATTTACTATCTGATACATTCAGACCTTTTCTGCTCTCCTTAAACCTCGACTCTGACCCCCAACACATAGTAGATAATTAAACTTACTGAAACAATTGAGGGCATCCAACAGAATCTCCTTCAACATTGTTTTCTACATATGCACTCTGACTTCTCTGCCTCCTCATTGCTAATAGAATATGCTCCTCTATGTTACTGATTCTGTTCTCTCTCCAGGGTCTTGCTTTATAATTTAATCCTATTCTTCGTCCTTCAAGATATTCTTTCATACTGATTCTTTTCCCTCTATTTTAAAAAAGAAAGAAACTGAAAAATATCCATTAGATTTAGCAGTTTTATGGTAATTGATGATCTTAGCAAAAGCCATTTCAGGGGAGTAATTGGTACAGATTCCAGGAGGCAGAGAGTTAATAACTGAATAGGAGATATGGAATTGAAAATGATGAGTACAGACTTCTCTAAAGAGGGCTTATAATGAAATGGAGAAGAGCTGTGTAATTGAAGGACAGGTTTTTGTTTTTTTATTTTAAAGGGATAGAGTAGGTTTAAGCATGATTAGATGCTTTAAAAAAGAAAAAAAAAGAGAAAAGGGAGAGGTTTGTGGAGTAACACCCCATTATGGGGTTCATGGGATTAGCCTCAAATGCCTTTGTATACAAACTTTATCAATCTTTATAAGCCTAGCTGAAATGATTCCTCTCTGAAACTTTTCTTGATTGGCTCAGCAGGAAGTTTTTCTTTCTTCTCTGATTTCCTGTAGTATCTCTTATATCTCTCATGGTATTTAACACATACTCTCTTGAATTCTTTGATCAACAGTGTAGTTATTAGGAGCCATACTGTCTGGGTATGATCCTGGCTTCACCACTTACTAGCTGTATGATTTTGGGCAAATTATTTATTCTCTCTGTACTCAATTTTCTTATCTATAACATGGGATGACAGTAGTAGCTATATCATTGTTATGAGAATTAATATTTGTAATGCTCTTAGTACATGCATTTTTCTCCTACTAAATTATATGGTCCTTAAGAAAAGGAATCGATTCTTTGTATTACTTAACATTCCCAACAGTCCATACATATAATAGTTTGGAATTTGATTTTTGGAGGAATTTGTTAAATGATGGAATATATTCTGCATTTGTAGTTAGCCATTGGGTATAAGAAACAAATTAAAAATTACTGTATCTTTGCATATTTTCTTCCCTACAGTGATACTCATACCCTAATGCAGAACCAAATGCCAGACAGCTAGCTACATGGTGCTTAATCTTGATAATTTTAGCCAGGAAGACTTGGGCAAGGATGTGGGACAGGAAGAGTGAGAGAATTGGAAGTAGAAATAAGAGGAAGTAGTCAACAGGCAATGAAACACTCTATTGTAAACATTACTATATTATTTAGGCCAAGAAAGCCCTCAGTGGGAGTTATAAATATTCCCTGGAATAGTCAAGTCTAGTCAACATCCAAGTAGTATCATTTATCTTCTTTGAGCAACACCAAACCAAGGTAGCTTCATGACTAGAATTTTAGTGAGTGGGAGGCAGTAGGGTAAACAGGATAATAGGAATGCTTGGGAAAGGATCTACCTAGACTGGCTAAGGGACAAAGGAAGAAGAAAAACTAAATCTCTACTTTCAGGCAGCTCTCTGCCTGTTGATTTATTTTGTCTTTTGTCTAAATTTTTTATTGTTAGTCTTGGGGATTTTTGAACTGCAAGGGAATCTCTAGAGTAAGGATGGCAATGTTGGTTTCATCCTGTGAGCATCTGATATGTGGTACTGAGAAGGAATTTAATGAGAAAGAATGCCTTTATCAGTTAGTAGTGTCTCCCATAACTAAGGAGAGAATTGGCATGAGAGCCTATTTCCTGCAGTGTCTCCTATGTTTGGGATTGAACAAAAGATTATTGTATTATCTGGGCAATAGTTACATAGTTGATGCTGTGATGTTTAATTATATAGAAAACTACTTGTTACCCTGACATTTTTGACTGGCAGCCCTTAAATGTCGTAACTCAAATGAGTTCTGGTTACATCTGTCCATTTAGCTTGACTTTTTTATTGGAAGTTTTTTTTTTGCAATATACTGGTTTTCAATGCTGCCCCATTTTGGCCTTTGAATGGGATTTATGTTTAGCGCCTTGGCTCTCTTTAGTGTGTACCTAGTTCCTTTTATTTCTTTTTTGTTTAATCTGTTTTGTAGTCTTTAGTAGGAGCTTTTGCTGAGTCACTTCAGAAATATCTTACAGAGTTTTCCCATCTTTATGAATTCGTTTGCTGTTATGTTTGTTCCTCTTTATACTTGGGTTTGTAAGAGCTTTTTCCTCCCCCTTTTTAATATCCATGATGGCCAAGTATGATTTCTGATATGGCATAGCAAGATTGTTCCTGGAGTTAAATCACTTGATCTACATAGTTCACGTCCATTCTACAGTATAACTGCTTTCTCAGAAATTAAGGCAAACGGTTGGGCGGGGTGGCTCATACCTGTAATCCTAGCACTCTGTGAGGCCGAGGTGGGTGGATCGTTTGAGCTCAGGAGTTCGAGACCAGCCTGAGCAAGAGTGAGACCCTGTCTCTACTAAAAACAGAAAGAAATTAACTGGACAACTAAAAATATACAGAAAAAATTAGCCGGGCATGGTGGCGCATGCCTGTAGTCCCAGCTACTCGGGAGGCTGAGGCAGTAGGATTGCTTGAGCCCAGGAGTTTGAGGTTGGTGTGAGCTAGGCTGACTCCACGGCACTCTAGCCTGGGCAACAGAGTGAGACTCTGTCTCAAAAAAATAAAAAAAAAAAAAAGAAGATATTAAGGCAAAAGGTCTTATTGGCTGTATGAAGAGAAATACAAGCTAGTTATAATCTCTGCCTTCAAGGAGCTTGTGGTCTAGTTGAGAAACCAGACTTAAACATATGAAGAATAAAACATGCAGGTAATAGTTCTAGTAGTAGGACATA
>CAUYRT010068316.1:0-14506 GCA_963574885.1 Lepilemur ruficaudatus
ATATATCAAATTTTATTAACTCATGAATTGATGGGCACTTGGGTTGTTTCCACGTCTTTGCAATTGTGAATTGTGCTGCTATAAACATTCTAGTGCAGATATCTTTTTTATAGAATGTCTTTTGTTCTTTTGGGTAGATGCTCAGTAATGGGATTGCTGGATCAAATGGTGGCTCTACTTTTAGGTCTTTGAGGTATCTCCATATTAATCTTTCCACAGAGGTTGCACTAGTTTGCAGTCCCACCGGCAGTTTATGAGTGTTCCTAACTCTCCACATCCATGCCAACATTTATTGTTTTGGGACTTATTGATAAAGGCCATTCTCACAGGAAATATGTCATATCTCATTGTGGTTTTGATTTGCATTTCCCTGATGATTAGAGTAGTTGATCATGTTTTTTTCATGTTTGCTGGCAATTAATCTGTCTTCTTTTGAAAAGATTCTGTTCATGTCCCTTGCCCACTTTTTAATGGAATTGTTTGATTTTTTTCTTGCTTATTATCCTGAGTTCTATATAGGTTCTAGTTATCAGCCCTTTATCTAATGTGTAACATACAAATATTTTCTCCCATTCTATATGTTGTCTGCTCTCATGATAGTTGCCTTGGTTGTGCAGAAGCTTTTTAATTCGGTCAGGTCCCATTCATTTATATATTTTTGTTGTTGTTGTGATTGTCTTTGGGATCTTCTTCATAAATTCTTTCCCTTGGCCAATGTCCATAAGAAATTTTCCAATATTTTCTTCAAGAATTCTTATCATTTCATGCCTTGGGTTTAATTCTGTTTTCCACAGTGAGTTGATTTTTGGGATAGGTGAAAGGTGTGGATCCTGTTTCAGTCTTCTCCATATGGCTGTCCAATTTTCCCAGCACCATTTATTCAATACAATTTGTTTCTGCAGTGTACGTTTTTGTCTGCTTTGTCAAAGATTAGATGGCTATATGAGGATGGATTTATATCTGGGTTCTCAGTTTTGTTCCATCAGTCTATGTCTCTGTTCTTGTGCCAGTACTATGCTGTTTCAGTCAGTATAGCCTTGTAGTATAGCTTGAAGTCTGGTAAATTGATGCTTCGCAATGTTTTCTTTTTGCTTGTTTTCCCTAGATGTGTTTTTTGTTTGTTTGTTTGTTTGCATACGAAGTGTAGAATTATTGTTTATAAATCTGCAAAAAATGATGTTGGCATTTTAACAGGGATTGCATTGAATCTAGATTATTTTGGGTAGTATAGACATTTTAACAATGTTGACTCTGCCGACCCACGAACATGGTATGGTTTCCCACCTGTTTACGTCCTCTGCTATTTCCTTCCTCAGTGTTTCATAGTTCTCCCTGTAGAGGTCTTTCACCTCCTTAGTTAAATATATTCCTGGGTATTTTGTTTTCTTTGTTGCTATTGTGAAGGGTATTGAGTCTTTGGTAGGTTCTTAGATTGCTATTGTTGGTGTGTAGGGATGCTACTGATTTGTGTATCTTGATTTTGTAACCTGAGACTTTGCTGAATTTGTTTATCAATTTCAGTAGTCTCATGGCAGAGTCTTTGTGGTTTTCTAGATATAAGATCATATCGTCAGCAAAAGTGATAGTTTGGCCTCTTCTGCCCCCATTCGGATGCCCTTGATTTGCTTCTCTTGTCTTATTGTTCTGGCTAGGACTTCCAGCACTATGTTGAATAGAAGCAGTGATAGAGGGCAACCTTGTCTAGTTCCAGTTCTAAGTGTGAATGCTTTCAATTTTTCCCCATTCGATATGATGTTGGCTGTGGGTTTGTCATGTATGGTCTTTATCATTTTCAGGCAAGTCCCATCTTTGCTTATTTTGTTAAGTGTTCTTTTCATTAAAGGGTGATGAATTTTGTGGAATGTTTTCTCTGAATTTATTAGAGGATGATATGATTTTTATTTTTACTTCTTTTTATGTGTTGAATTACATTTCTAGATTTGCATATGTTGAACCATCCCTTTGTTGCTGGGATAAAGCCCACTGGTCATGATGGATTATTTTTTAGATAAGCACCTGAATTCTGTTGGCTAGGATTTTGTTGATAATTTTTGCATCTATATTCATAAGGGATATTGGTCTGTAGTTTTCTTTTTTGGTTGCATCCTTTCCTGGTTTTGGTATCATTGTGACGTGGCTTCATAATACATTTTGTGGAGGATTCTTTCTTTTTCGATGTTGTGGAATAATTTCTGCAGGATAGGCACCAGTTCTTCTTTGTAGGTCTGGCAAAATTCAGGTGTGAAACTATCTGGTCTGGGAATTTTCTTTTTAGGAAAGTTTTTTTTTTTTTGATGCTTCAATTTTGGTACTTGTTATTGGTCTTTTCAGGAATTTTCTTCCTTCCTGATTGAGCCTAGGGAGGCTGTGTGTTTCTAAGATTTTGTCCACTTCCTCCACATTTTCAAGTTTATATGAATAGAGGTTTTTATAGTATTTATAGATGATATTCTGTATTTCCATGGTATCAGTCATAATATCTCCTTTTCATTCCTCATGGAGCTTATTAAAGCCCTTTCTTTTTTGCTTCTTGTTAATCTAGCAAGAGGCATGTCAACTTTGTTTATTTTTTCAAAGAACCAATTTTTTGTTTTATTAATCTTCTGTAAAATTTTTTTAATCAATTTCATTAAATTCTGTGCTTGTTAAAATGGTAAGAAAGATTTTGTTCAGGTTTATTGTGATAGCTGTCATGATTATCCCAATAGGGGATAGGGATTGGACTCAACTACAAATGCAGTAAAACATTTGGGGATTTATATTCAAAGAACAGAGTTGGAGGGTTAGCATATGGAAAATTATTATGAAGACATCAAATGTAGGAGTGATTCTTAATAAACTGATTTAAAAGGCTACGTTGATCAGATATCAAGGGTAGAGTATTCTCTCTGTTAAAATTAAAATTTTAGACAAATTAAATTTAATAAAGCTTAATTTATCAAAGGGTGATGTGTGAATCAGGCAGTCAGTCTCCAGAACTAGAATAAGTTCAGAGTGACTCCAATGCTGCCACATGACAGGATAGCATTTATGGACAGAAAAAGAAAGTGATATGCAGAAAACCAAAGTGAAGTACAGAAACAACTGTACTGGTTACAGTTACATATTTCTGGTTTGATCAGTTGGGTGCCTGTGGTTGACTGAAATTTAGCTGTTGTGATTTGCTGAGACTCAGCTACTTGTTACAAGAGTAGATTACACTCTTTTTACATATCAAGTTGTATTATAGTTCAATATCTACAGAGAAACATTTAAGCCAGACTTAAAATGTAAGGATGCAGCTTTAGGCTAAATTAATTTAACATCTCTAAACTAACTTAGCAAGCTTCTTGCTGCAACTGGACTGGGTGGGTCAAAGATAAGGTACAATTATGAGTCGTAGTTGAAAAGATGGCTCAGATGAGCCAGTTTAAAGTTTGATCGTGGAGAGAATCTTTGTCATTCCATCCTTTTGTTCAAGGAAAGAAAAGACATTATTTATTTGATCACCTTTTATTCATTAAGGATCAGATAAACCAACTTTTGAAGTGTGATAGTAGAGAATAGGTTCTGGTGCAAGCCATCAGGCATTTAAATAAGGGAAGTTACTATGAAAATAAAGTGAAAAACAAAGATTAATGATTGAAGCAGACTATAAACACAGTTTCTTAGTCCACAGAGCAGCCAGTTAAGAAGATTTCTCAATGTTGAGTAAACATTTCTAGATGTTAGGATTGAAGCATCTTTAGGTGTTTAAACGATGGAGTGAGAACAGCAGTAGCCATCTGATGGATTTCCTGGTTTACAGTTTCAACGTCTTTGGTAAAGACATAGACATTTTTGTAATAGTCATTGTTATTTCCCCAGCGTAGAGCATAGAAACATCCAGCTTCAGCTTGCAGGGCTTTTTTAGATAGTCTTAATAAGGACGTGGGCATTTAGGTTTTAGTTCTTAGTTACTCCAAATCAGGAGAGCGTAAACATTAGATTGGAGAGTTGTAGCCAAATGTTAGAGGAAAATAGAAGCATTGAAAAGTTGGTAAGGAATGATTGAATATGCAAAATGGCAGGACCCAGTCAAGTTTATAGTTTGATAATGAAACCTCAGGGACAATCAATAGGAATCAAATATAATAACCCACAAGGATGTGTTATAGTTTTCCATTGAAACATAAAGTTTCTCTCTAGTCACCAATCCCCTTTTGATTCTCATTTACTAAATAAGTCTTATCTCATTAAATTTGGCCTGATTATTTACATATTGGTGGCAAGAATGATAACTGACCACATAGGCCTTTTAAAGTTTGCTTTGCTGGGACTTTTCATAAGGAATCTCAAATTACACTTTCAAAAGCAGCCCAAGGCTAGGAAGCCAAGTCAGGAAGTTACCACCAGATTTTACATGCCAGATTTCACCTATAGATTTAGGTGAATTCTTTTCTTTTTGAGATCCCCAAAATAACCGAGGGTTCCAAGGCTTGCCAAGATCTTCCTCATTCATTGTAAGGCTGGAAACCCTGTAAGCCAGGTAGCAGGCTGATTTTCCCAAGAGGTCTTTGTAAAGATTGGCTCTGTAATATTGACCTTAGTTTTTTAAAACTACTTGGTCATATCTGATTTTCTGCACATCATTTTCAGATATGACATGCCATTCAAAGCCATGGTTATATAGACAATGTTTCTATGTATTTTTACAAAGAGGACACATTCTTATTAAACTTATGCAAATAATTATATTGCAATGAAAATGAGATGACTTAGTTTCTGAATTCTGGAGGGAACAGACAGGTAGAAATATAAATGTTGCATTTCTGTTTACAAATATATAATCTACTAATTGTTACATATTATACATAATTTAAGAGAAAAGAAAAAGGGGTTGCTTACATCCAGAAAATGGAGCTTTAAAGAACTAGCCAGGGTCTAAACAAACCACAAAAAGAATATAATCATTCTTCATAAATTCATTCAGTCCCGTTTAATTACTTCTTATTCTGCTTGATATTGGGTTAGCAGTTTGATGAATTCATCAGCTCTTCTATTAGAATTCTAAAAGTCCTTACTCAGCCCAGTGATGTGGTTTCAACATTATTTAAGCAATGGCTTGAGAAGCCTGTGCCCTGGAGTACTAGTCACAGTCCTTTGTATGGGTCTCTGAGATAGTCTCTTTTTGTCCAAGTCCTTTATGTCCTTTTTTGATAGATGCACTCTGGTTTATAGCTTATTATAAACACTTTCAAGAGAAATATGAGAATAAGAAGAAAACTAAATGTGGATGACAGCAGACTTAAAATGGTTGTGGTTCAGGATCTGATGAGAACTCATTGCAAAAATAATTCAATTGACAAAGACATTTGGTTATTTCTGTGCCATACATTTTAAAATAATAATTGGAATGATGACTGATAACATTATACCAGCGTTTATCATGGGCAGTGTTTACAAATTCATATGCGCATACAATGTTTGAAATATTTATATCAATAACATTTGCCCATACAAGTGTAACCTAGGGGAAGATAAGCATGTCTTTTTATTGGGTAATGCTCTTTATGCAATTCAAAATATTAAATACATCTAATTATTTCTAACATTTCTCTTTTTATGAGGAGAAAGAACATATTCTTTGATATTTTCCAGGGACCCTCTGGAAAATGTTAGGGTCAGTTCAAGATAAAGATTTAATTTAGGATTTGATTTTGGGAAATCAAAATATCAAAAGTTGTTAAAAATGTCAAAAGTTTTGAACAGTTGACTAAGATTCTAATTCACTGTGAAACAATACTTAGATATCTATAGAGCAAAGTAACAATAAAAAAATCAAAAGTAACTATAGGAGACAAAATTGTTATTTAAAAAAAACCTTAGTTATTTTTAATAGTGAGAAAACGTTTCTTATAAATAAACAATGGCATGATAAATGTTAAAATAAAGCACAGCAAATAATTCTGATAACACACAAATCGTGGTTTCCTAGCAGACTACTTAAAAGGTAAAGAAAAACCTTTTACACTCTTTATTAAGGAGACCAATAATCAAAAAAAGAAAAAAAAATTTGTGGTTTTAACACAGAGAAAACTAAACTCTAATTTTACATCAGTGTGCTTTTGTTATTAAAGTTCATTTTTAAAACATCTTACAAATGAATCTGTTTAATCATAGCCAGCTTTGACCAAGCAGTATAAGATTACTTTTCTGTAAACTTTCTATAACTTTGTATGTTCCTTTAGTTTTTGTCCTATGTTTTCCTCTCTCTCATTCTGGAACAATCATTTTACTTTGGGATAAAATTACTCTTTTTTTTCCTTAACAAAAACACATCCTTTATACTTTGTGTGGATTTCTTTATCAAAAATACATCCTACATACCTTACATACTTTGCATACAAAGTTGTTTTCCTTCACCCTCATTGTTTCCAGTAACTTTATTTTCATATATTCTTTATAATTTTTAACCATCAGTAACCTTTTTTTAGTGGAGAAAACTAGGAAGTAGACAATTGTGAATTGTCTGTCACATACCAAGATTCTGTAGCAGACTAGCAAATTTTAAAAATATATCATTTAAAAATTGTATAGGTATATGTTCCCTCAGACTACAGTTTTTCAATGTGACAATAAGAACATTTTCATAACAGACTCAATATATTTATTTAACCTCTCCATACGATGTAAAAACAAGAAGCCAAAACTACATAAACTTAAATATTTTATCTTACTTAGAAACAATCTAGATATTGATATTTAATGAATATCTATTACTTAATTTAGCATAACTTTAGGGTTGCAAATTACCAAAAAGGTTTTGAAGGCTACTTTTAAGCAGATATAACAGTAAACAAAGCTAGCCATTCTCTCAAGCTATTTCCCTGTTCACTATTTTTATAGCACATGCATGTTAGAAAAGTATGATAAAGAAAAAGAATAACCTTAATAAGTTAAATACATTTTTGTTTTGTCTTTTATTGCTGTACTTGATATACATAAAGTATTTCATTTTTTTACTGTTTTTACTTGTACACTATTCTTAGGTTGAATCTATAATTTTTATAATCTCAAACATTTAGTAGATATAATATTACCTTATTTCACTAGCAAACCCAAGTAGAGTAAAAGCATACTTTCATATTATTCTTGATAGAGATTAGGGCACACCACCCCAAAATATGACACCTAGGCATATTAAATATTTTAAGCTGAAGAAACTTGAGAAATGTCAGAAAGGACTTTCTGAACTTCCTTTGCTTTTTACCCTAAATGCAGGTCAAAATATCCTCAGAGGAGAGGTGCCCTTCCTTTACACAGAGGAAAGGAGCATCCTTATCTCTGAAGATTGAGGGAAACTGAGAGGAATCTGAATGAACAAACTATGCCAAATTTCATTCAGTTTACTACACTTAGCTAATACCCATTGTCCTATCACATTCTTCTACAACTTTCTAGTTTTCATCAAACCGAGCATAAAAACACTGAAGTTTAACTATTTCTTCAGGTCTTCATTTCCTTATGAAGGCCCCCATGTCACATAAAACTTTTAATAAATATACTTACTTCTATGATTTTCTCTTGTTAATTTGTCTTCTGTTATAGGGCTCTGGCTGAGAACTTCAAAGGGTAGAAAGAAAAGATATTTTTCTTCCCTTACCTATTTAATGCTGATAATCATACTCATGTTTATTAAACCTATAACACCAAGCTAGACTTATTTATCAGTATTTACCTAAATTACATGAACTTGAAAAAGATTTGTGTTAGTTTCTATATTTTGGGGAGTTTAAGGAATATTAATTTATATAAATGTTTATTTATCTCTAAGCCAATCAGAATAAACTTTCTTTCAATAGTGAATTGTGCTGCCATAAACATTCACTATTGAAAGAAAGTCTCCTCAAATGGTAGGAGCGAACACTGGGAAATTGGGGGGTGGGGGGTAGTCCCAAGTCTGAGGGTCGTGGGGGGTCACTGTGGAGGGGTGGGATATGCTTGAAAATTAGCTGGAGAGTGGAATTGGGGGTCTCCATAGTGGAAAGGAATTCCTCAAAAACTGATGCATGTGATTAACTGTACACCTCGGTAAATTCACTGACAATCATTTAATTGTACACTTAAAATGAAGTGTTGGTTGTACGTAGATACAGTTGGAGCACTATGTATGTACTCTCTGGACTACTTTGACAGAGTAGGTTTTTGAATGTAACAAGATAAGTCAATTTACAAATTGTGACTGTAAACATGGTACTGTAAATGCTTTGTAGTTTTCCCCCAATAAAAAAAAAAAAGAGAGATTTGTAATCATTTTCCATACCATTTTCACTCAAAATTTCACATTAGGCTTATCTGGACTTTTATAGAGATTAACTAATTATAATCTCTTTTTCCAGTTTGTTTATAATTCAATAAATAATTGGGAAGGGGCAATGACAAATTCACTGTTTGTCATTCTCCATCCCACCCTCACCCCGACCAGCAGAATTTGAGGGTAAAAACTGACTCTACATAAAAGAGAGGTTAAGGCACATGTATCTGAGACTTGAAGTTAAATAGGCATGGAGGATGCCCCCTACCACAAACTGTATCTTTCTGGACTGCCAAGGGTAGGGAAAGGAATGAATGATTTAAGGAGTCAGGGGAATCTGGCCTGGGAAGAAAAGAGTACATCTAAGAAAAAGGCTGTGTAATGGGGAAAGACAACTGGTTTTCTACAGTGGGAGTATATGGTTTGCTTTGTGTCCAGGTCCTGAAGAGAAGCAAGTATGCGGTCTGAACACTTTCCTACCTGAATGCTGATCTGTTCTGCCTCTTGAGCCATCATTAGGGCTGCCCCCAGTTTCTGGATGCAGTCTTTGTTCCTGCACTTTTTCTGAAATGGAAGAAGATTAGAATCAATGATAAATACTGTCTTAAAGAGGAGAGTCATCTATAGCCATACCACCTTAATCATGCCTGATCTTGTCTGATCTCAGAGGCTAAGCAGGGTCAGACCTGGTTAGTACTTGGATGGGAGACCACCTAGGAATACTGGGTGCTATATAGGCTTGTTTAAAAAAAAATACAATTAATATATAATGTTAAAATATTTATACTAAAAAAGATTAGAGTCAATAATAAATATTAGAGAAGTGACACCAACATACTGCTACCCACCAGACATTATCTTTAACTACATTTATTTCTAGTTGCTAGTATTGAG
Organism: Lepilemur ruficaudatus; assembly: GCA_963574885.1. Taxonomy (NCBI): domain Eukaryota; kingdom Metazoa; phylum Chordata; class Mammalia; order Primates; family Lepilemuridae; genus Lepilemur; species Lepilemur ruficaudatus. The sequence goes on from CAUYRT010068316.1 coordinate 9,170, forward strand.
ATGATATACTCCTTAATCTTTTGGGCTCAGACATAATACCTAATAAACTTCTCACCAATTCCTAGCAATAATTTCAACCAAAATGTTGGTGACCTCTCCAAAGTGAATCCCATGGAACTTTGAAAAGAGAAGAGTAAAGGAGTTAAGGTGACTCCACTTTTAAGCTTCTGACAAGTTTCTTTACATCCAGTTGCTTAATACTCACTGCTTGATTTTCTAAGGTCCCTGAGCTGCAGGGCCTCTTTGCTCATTTGTAAGGCTGATCAAACCCAAAGGGACTATGGGGAGGAAATACGATCTAGCTAGCTAATCCAGTGATTATCAACAGAGGGAGATTTTGTCCCCCAGAAGATATCTGGCAATGTCTGGAGACAATTTTTTAGCTGTCACAACTAAGAGCAGGAAGCACAGGATGGGAGTAAATGCTACTACTCATTAGATGCCAGTAGAGCCCCGGGATGCTGCTAAACATCCTACGATGCACAGGACAGCCCTCCACAACAAAAAATTATCTGGCCCAAAATGTCAATATTGCTGAGACTAAAAAACCCTGAGTTAATCTGTGACCTCATTTCTGCCACACTTGCTTTAGCTAAACTGTAGAAACCCAGTCTTCAGGAAGGCCCCCAATCTATAGGGAGGGAAGGAGACTGAAAACAAAAATCATTGCCTGGCTGCAGTCCTGGTAGAAAGAAGACTCCCTCATGAATAACCTTGCCCTTGGCACACCCGGTCAGACACAGAACTTTTTCCCAACACAACTTCCTCTGGGAGAAAATCAGGTTTAATAAAGGGAAGATTTTGTTTTCCAGTTCCAGTATGAAAACAGACCCCCAGATTTGCTCACCACTCCTGCTAGCTCCAGGGACAGCTCCTGGAAGTTCTTTAACATGTTGACTGGGATCCAAGCACGAGAAACTGTTTCTCCAAAAAATGTCACATGGTACTTAGACTGAAATAAAAGATGGTCCTGTTATGGCCTCCTGTCCTGCTTTTCTCCTCTAGCCAGAAGAGGCACAGGGAGAATAGGGATTCACCAAGGAGGTGGTGCTGGGCCTCATATGCTCCCTGAAGTCTGACTCACCTACCCTATTTATTCCAATTGTTCTTCCATTCTGACCTCAGGAATCCTAGCCAAAGCATATTTATGTGTCAGGGCACATAAATGTCCTGACAGTGTCCAAACATATAAGTTTGTTTCTAGATTGGGCACTTATCTCTGTGTTTGTCATCCTAGTTAGGCGTCTGCTTTCACTCATGTCGTTGGCTATGTCTATGTTTCTAACTCTGTACATCTGTTAGGATGGATTTGTTCATTACTTTGGCCTGAGCTCCTACTTACCCTGAACCAGGAAACTCACCGGCAGGGAATCAAGATGAGAAGCAAAAAGAAAATATTCCCCCAGGTCAGGATCAGATTCTACCATGCCTGGCCACCTTGAGAAAATAGATGAGTGCAGGGAACAGAAGAGAAGGAGTTAGAGGAAAAGACCACAGTCTCATAAATTTACAGAAAAGGGCAGTATGTTCTACAAAGCATCCAAAAAATAGATTCCCCCACCCCAAGTCAGTCCCCTCCAGTGGTCACTACCAAATGATTGAAGTGACTTCTATAAATGTACAAAGAAGCTCAGAATATTCCTAGTAAAGGTACCTTATCCTTCTGGGCCTTCCTGAAACACTAAGAACAAAATCTTCTGACTAGGGACATCTCCAAAGAAGAAACTATCCTACCTTTCCTTCTTCTTTTTATTTCGTGTGTCTCTCACATCTCAATATTTAAAAATGCCTTAGATCCACCATCCTCTCTCTACACTCAGGGTAGTATTGTCAGACCCTTTTCTCCAGGGAGTTACTACCTCTACCCAGAAACCTCCAGAAAACATGCTCTTTCAAAGCCTCTAAGGTTGGTACTTTATCTTCTCCCTCACCCCATGGTCTTTCTAAGGCAAGTGCCATTTCCATTATAAATGTTTTCCATTTCCTTCCCTCCAGGCTTGAATCTACCACTCCCAAGTTCATGAAAGATGCTCTATGTCATGGTGCCCTACCAGGGGTAACCATATTGCTTGGCCCAGATGATGGATCCTGGAATGTAGGAGGCATAGGCTATATCACTGTCATGTCCTGTCCAGGTCTCCTCAGGAATATCACAGCTATTATACTCCAAGTCTGCCAAAAGAGAAGGAATGAAGGGATAGGAAGAGACCCATAGGTGAAAAATCTGGATGAGGGTTAGGGAGAGAACAAGAAGGAACTGGTATATGTAGCAGGTGGGACCAAAAGGGCATCTGAGGGAGAGGCATGGGGGGAAGAATAATAAAGACCCATGGAGGAAATGCAGCTAGAGCAGGAGAAGGAGTGTCTCCTTATACTCTACAGAAAAAGATTCCATACTCCTGCTTACATTCCACAGTATCTGACTCTGCTTCCATCTATGGAACATCATGAGGATAATTTCTCTGAGACTGTTTTCTCATCTGTAAAATAACTGGATTGGACTAGATGGTCATAATCTCTTCCAAGTAGTTTCAAACATTCTAGAATTCTAAGCTCACTGGATCTCTCTCACCTGCTTTCCCCCATATATCCCATATCGCTCCCTATCTACCAACCTAATAACAATATTCTGATCAGGATTGACAGGGGCAGACCAATGCTAAGGAAAATGGAATTCACTCAGTATATGCATTTAGATGCCAGGCCTATCCCATGATATAACTCTGCAAGGTGTCTTCCTGCAGCCCTTTACACCCAGATTCATCTCCATATGACAGGAAGATCCTTCCTCTCCCCCAAGCACTACAAGGACCCTTTAAGTGCTAACTACTCTCTTTTTTTCCCTTTTGAGACAGGATCTCATTCTGTTGCCCAGGCTAGAGTGCAGTGGTGTCATTATAGCTCACTGAAACCTCAAACTCCTGGGCTCCAGTGATCCTTCCTGCCTCAGCCTCCCAAGTAGCTGGGACTACAGGTGCACAGCACCAAGCCGGGCTAATTCTTCTACTTTTTGTAGAGATGGGGTCTCGCTCTTTCTCAGGCTGGTCTTGAACTCCTGACGTCAAGCAATCCTTCCACCTCAGCCTCCCAAATTACTGATTACAGGCATAAGCCATTATGCCTGGCCTTTTGCTAACTACTCATGTCATATTTAATCTAAAGGATATGTGCAGAGAAACAAAGGGAGGAAAATAAAACCTGAAAAAAAATTTCCACTCCTTTCTACCTGTATTCTGATCACAGGACCAATTATCTGGGAGAACTGCAGGGTCAACGTTCCCACGCAGCCGCCTCCATTTCTCACAGTTTGGGGAGGAACACTGGACCCAGATCAGACATTGCCCTGTGAGAAGAAAAAAACGAAATAAGAGACTCAAAAATACACTCTTCCTTCTTAAATCCAACTTAACTAAATATAACCTTTCCAACCCCCACAATCACATAGCCATAGAGACCTTAGAGATCAACTAGCTCAATCTCTGACTTATAAATGGGAAAACCAAGGCTCAGGGAAGGTAATTGACTTGCTGAAGATAAGTCAAACTTGGTGACAGAGCTGAAATTAGGAATCAAGTCTCACATCTTGATCTTATCATCTCTCCCCACCTCAGGTCAGAAAGGAGTATTTCCTGTGTTGATAATTCATGAATAAAAAGGTTGCCTGGCATCTTTCCAGATAGTACCTTATTCTCTGCTGGCATGACACTACTGAAAAGTTCTTTTGAAGAGCTTATCAGCATTATTTTTGTGCACAACATCCAGAGTTCTTATCCAAATCTCAACTAATTTGCCTGTCACCAAATCACCAAGTTGTAACCTTTGGGACCAACAGTCCTGAGTTCACTCTCTTCCAAAAGACACAGGTGGAAGTCTGTCATTTCTCCATGATGGACACACAACCTCCATATCCACAGGAATACCTCGCAAAGCACCCCATTATCTCAGTTCCTTGATCTTTTCCTCCATGACACTTCAGTATACCACTCCCACATGCCCTACCCAGTCATTCACAGGTGTACCCTCTGAGCCACTTATCCAAACTTCCTCTTTGACAAAAATGCCCCATCCTTCCACCTCACTTGCTTAAAGACCCCTGCAACGGGCCAGGCACAGTGGCTCATGCTTGTAATCCTAGCACTCTGGGAGGCCAAAATGGGAGGATCACTTGAGGTTAGGAGTTCAAGACCAGCCTGAGCAAGAGTGAGACCCCATCTGTACTAAAAACAGAAAAATTAGCCGGTGTGGTGGTCCAGACCTGTAGTCCCAGCTACTCAGGAGGCTGAGGCAGGAGAATCACTTGAGCCCAGGAAGTTGCTGTGACCTAGTCTGATGCCACGACACTCTCACCCAGGCAACAGAGTGAGACCATGTCTCAAAGATAAAAAAAAAAAAAAAAGACCCCTACAACAACTTTCATTTCATCTAGCTCTGCAATCCACTGACTTCTACTGTCCTCTAAATCTGGTAGCAACTTCCATTCTTCACCCTGTATTACTCAGGTTTGATTCCTTGACACTTCCTTGGATTCTCCGGCAAACATCTTAAACTCCTTTTCCCACTGTCCTTTCTCCCACCCATGTGGCAAAACACTCTCTACCCACTCTCTGCCATTTCTGTGTCTAGACTCATGCAACTGAGACTTGCTAGAGAAAAATGACTTAACAGGTGCATAGGTATCATTATATATATATTTTTTTTCACTACTAACATTATCAACCAACATGTTTCTCTAGTAAGTTCACTCTCCCACTGTCAAATTTTACCTTAAATGCCTGAACATGAGGGATGGCCCCCCAACTCCATCCTGCTGAAGTCAACCCACAGAAAAGAAGTTAACTTACATTTGGGTCCTTTCCAAATATCACACAAAATCGATCACTTCCTCAATTACTTTATCTTGAAGAATAAAGTACTGGTTGAGAATGATATATTAATCTGAAACGACAGTTGCCAATGATAGCTTTGGATGTTTATGGTGTTTATAGAGATGACCTAGTAAGACTATAAAAAAGAGTAAGGAGAGAGGCCAGGGACCATAAAAGTTAACATATATCAATAAAACAAATACTTGGCTATGAAAATAATGAGCATTCATTAGAAAATGAGTGGAAAAAAACTGCCCCAATGATATGGAACTGGAGAGAGAATTAAAGATGGCGGACGAGTAAAGCCGCCAGCCAGAGTGTCTCCACAAAAAAGACAGATTTTAGAAGAAAGCGGCAGAAATAAGCAAGCAGACAAGCAGACATCGGACGAGGGTCAGAAGGAGGGATACCCAAGACCACGAGAGACTCCACGGGAGGAGGTTGCGGAGGAGAACTGGAAGGAGAAAGCCCA
>CAUYRT010068320.1:0-10551 GCA_963574885.1 Lepilemur ruficaudatus
AAAAAATTAATAAATAATCACTAAGTTTGAGAGTAAAATTTTTCTAATACTTAAGTATTTTCAAGAGTGGTACAAAAACTAGGAGTAAAGCAAAATGGAATTAGAGGTCTCAATAGGGGAAAGGAATTCCTCTAAAACTGATTTATGTGATTAACTGTACATCTTGGTAAATTCACTGAAAATCATTTAATTGTACACTTAAAATGGAGTAAAGGCATGATATGTAAAGTATACTTCAATAAGGAAGAAAAAAAAGCAAAATGGAATAAGTGTGGCATTTTCTACCTGTTATATAGTAAGCTGGCCTACAGGTGTGTGCTTTAGTTCTCCTAACCGGATCTCTGTAGAGTTTTCTGTGTATAGGTTCTGGGGCAAGGACAGACCAGGCAGATGAATATACAGGTCAAAGTTCAGAAATGTCAAAGAAGTCACAAAATGCATGCAAAATGTGGTACATCGCTGCAGCTTAGGTTGGGAATAAGTTTGGCAATGACAGCTAAACAAGAGACCAGTGCTCTCATTGCATGGATACTCAGTCTTTAAATTATTATTTTTATGGCACCCAAGCTGTTTTTTTCTAATAATATTTGCACATGGACTCATTTTAGCCATGATTTTTCAACTGCTGTAGTTTACATGATAGTTTGAAATGGTGTCCTACATAGTTCGCTATCTAAGGACCAAAGTACATATATTTCTTTCCCTTATACATAGTTTACCCAACTTCATAGTTTATCCACACACTTAACTTCAAGGTGATTAATTCGGCATAGCCATCAGCCACTGAATGCTAATTATCTGCACTGCCTCCAAGGGGTTTTGTTACTGCATATTTACAACAGATTTTCTGTTTAATAGCTTAGCAGATATCACAAACTACTCACAACAAAGAGGCGGGATACTTAATTTTTAGACTCGAAAATTCAAAACTAATTTGGATAGAACAGAAATTTAATGAGGTCACAATGAAGTGGAGTTGCTTCTGAGCCATAAGTGACACACTTATGACACACCTGACTCACAAATGTCAACCTTTCATCACACGGGACTTCATATCAACACACTATATATTATTACCAAGTCATAAATTCCAAGATTGAAGATAATGCAATTAATATTTGTTGAGTGAGTCATATTTGCCAGGCACTGCTCTAGGAGATGGAGATATAGCAGTGAGCAAAACAAAGTCCTAACTCTCAAAGACATAGGTTCTATGCAAGGAGACTACCAGGATGTACATGTACCCACATGTACGTACACAAAATGGAGTAGGAGAATGGAGAGTGATGAAGGCAAGGTATGGATACTATGTTCTGTTCAAGATCAGAGGAGGTATTCTCAGGAAGGGAAGACCTGAAGTGTGGGAACATGCCAAGCAGCAGGAGCTAAGGTCACATGGTGTGGAGTGCTTAAAGTGTTGGGGGACTAGCAAGGAGGCCGGTGTGACTGGAGCAGAGTCAGGGAGAGGAAGGTGCTAGAAGGGGTATCAAAGCAACTGCAGGACCCCAGTCATAGAAAGCCTTGTGGGCTGTGGTAAGGACTTTGGATTTGCTCTGAGTGAGATAAGAAGCCCTTGGAGGGTTATGAACAAAGAAAGGTATGATCTAATTTATGTTTTAAAGTGATCACTGTGGCTAGTATGGAGAGAAGAGACTATGGGAGATGAGGGTGGAAGTGGGGAGCTATTGCAATAATTCGGGGAGATGAAGGCAGTTTTGTCTTGGGTGGTAGTGGTGGAGATGTGTATGAGATTAAAGGGCTTGGCTGTGGATCTGTTTAAAGTCATGAGAATTTGAGATCAAGGCTTTGATCTGCTCTATTCTCTTCTGTATCTCCAGGTTCCAGAACAGTACCAGGCACATAGTGGGTACTTAATAAATATTTTTTTATAATATGCAGTGAAGATAATGGCTGGGGAGAGAAAGAAGGAGGCAATGATGGCTCCACGATTTTTGGCCTGCACAACAGAAAAGTGGAGATGACACTTGTTGAGATGGTGCAAACTGAAGAGGAACAAGTTCAGGGGTGGGAATGGAGAGCTTGGTTTTGGCCCAGATAAGTAGGTAGGCAGACATAAAAGTCTAGAGTTCAGACTCTACAGTTCTACAGGTCAGGATTAAGATGAACATTTGGGAGTCTACACAATATAGATAGTATATAAAAGCATAAGATGATGACTTCACCTAGGTAGTAATGTAGATAAAGAGGAGAACCAGGCTCCCTGAGGAACACCAACGTATCATGGTAGCAAGGATGATGGAACATCTGAAAAGAAAAAGCAACCAAAGCAGGTGGAGGAGGAGAGCCAGAGAGGGCTGGCCCAGTAGGAAGAGAAGGGGATCCCTCACTCAGGAGGGCTCCCCCCGCCTGTGCCAGTATGGTTACAGGTGACATCTAGACTCAGTCATGGAAGGATTATTGTTATCTTTACAACAGAGAAGCAGAGAAGAACAAGTGGGAGAACTGAGTACAGAAAATTTTTTGAAGATCCTTTTCTCATTTTTTCGGTCAATAGGAGAAAATAAAAAGAAACAAAGTGGTAACCTAATGGGAAAGTGGGCAAGGGAATAGTCTAATAATAAAGCAACGCCTGATGATCTGAGAAAGCTAGATAAAAAGACAGCGTCAGCTGACGATACAATAGTTCGTGAATAATACAAAGTAAACGTTGAAACAATAATCCTTTGAATCTCATCCTTCTATTTGACTTTTATCACTGAAACAAAATTGACTTCAAATACCTTTAAGGATTAATTCCCTCCAGCAATACCCGTAATTGTAAAGTGTGTTCTTGCCCATGCAACACTTAAACAGCATCATCTTGCCCTTCTCTCTCCTCTTCTTCTTCCTCCATCCCTCCTCCTCCCCTCCTCCTCCTCCTAACATAGGTCAGAACTGAATAATCCACCTGAGCTCATTTGGTGAGGCCACTGGTTGTCAGTCTTCCCATAATTAAACTCGTGTATCTCTGGAGCAGCTGCCTCCTTTGCTGGGGCAATGGCCTCTCCTCCAGACATCCACTTGCAGGTCCTTATACTCAAAAAGGGAGAGGAACCTTTTTTTTATTACTACTCCTTAACAGAGAGAAACCTCATAATTATCACCCAGAATCAAAAGCTTGGGAGGCTATTAAATTGTTGCTTAGTTTTACTGAATCTAGCATGAAGGATGAATTATTTAAAGTCAAGTAAATTACTATGAAAATTTAAGAATTCATGCTATTATTATTTCTGAAAGTCTGGCAGCAGGACACCTCAGCACATTAATTGGTATGGCTTTATCAAATAAACTCATCATGCGAAGGAGGCAATAAACCTTAGGATATTTGGGAAATTAAAATCTAATGAGAAAGCATCTTCAATTTAATTCATTCAACTGAAGCTTACCTTGTGCAAGGCATCATGAGGGGTTGCATGAAATATACAATTGAATGAGAAATGCTTCCCATCACTAAATAAAGAAAAACCAAAAATAAGAATCAAGTATATTACTATTTACTGTGACCCCAACCCCCAACACATCACACACACATACACATGCCCCAAATTAATTATTCTCCAAATACATCAATATTTTCACACATAGTGCTTCTCCACAGCCATTCCAACTCTCAAAGCACCCCTCCTCTGATTCCCTGCCTTTGAAATGCCATTCATTCTTCAAGATTCAGCTTCCCCGGAACTTGTGAATCTCTCTAATGAGCATTAATCACCCTACTTCTCTTTGCAATTGGACCACTTTACCACAAATATGTACATACCTACTCACCTCATCAGACCAAACACTTTGAAGACAGGCATCATATCTTATTATACTTGAAATCCTCTCAGTGTCTAGCCAAGTGCCTTACGCACAAGAATGTAACATAGTTTTATGGAACTAAACTGTTTGTTTCATTGATCACCAGCCTGAGAAAGTTTAATCAAGGACAAAAACCTACATAATTGCTGGAATCCCAATAACACTGGCTATAATTCATTGGACTGAATCTGTTCCAGGGCCTATGATAAGAGCTACATATACAGTACGTCTAATCATTACTTTAATCTTTACAAGACTCCTTTGAGATATATTTTATTAAACCTCTTTTAGAGGTGAGAAAACTGCAACTCATAAATGCTACCTACCATGATCAAAATCCCACATTAGCTAGGGGCAAGTCTGAACCTAGTCAAGGTCCTAAACAAACCAGATTTGACTCTAGTTTCATACAACTCAAAGTCTGTGCTTTTATCCACTATGCAAGTTGCCCCAGCACCACCCCACGGCCATCTGCTTCCTGCCATTGCAGGAGACGGGAAAAGCTTGTCATTCATTGAACGCTCACTCTGTGCCAAGCATCGTGCAATTGCTCAATGGCATTCCAAGCGGAGTACATTTTAAGAAAGTACATTGTTTATCGTTTATATGAAAAGTGACCTTCTTTAATCATATTCTTAATCATTCATGACTTTTTCTGCTTTAGAGACACATAGTTCAAGCTTTCAAAAAAATTTAATAATTTTTAGTAGTTTCATTTCTCCTTTCAGTTTGATGAGATTCATTGGAAGCAACATTACAGAATGTTATCAAATGCCTATTCAGCGAGGGGTGTTTCCGTCTCTCGCAACCCTTCCAGCCGCACCTGCCTGCGTGTTCAGGGCTTAGCAGCATTTTTCACAATTTTTTCTCTCTCACTGCTCAGAATATCATTCTTCTCTTCCCTCTTGGTCTTCCCTGCGGTTCTCTATATTTCAGTTCATTTCTTCTGTGCTGACTCAGAAATAAAATGCAACCCTTTGTTTGTTCCACTGCTTCCTACCATTCCTTCCTCTGTGCTGTGGCGTTTCCGCTGCTTTGCTGGAAGTTCTATGGGCGAAGTTCCTCTCTCTGAAGCACTGTAAATCCTTCTATAAGAGCACTTAGTTTAATTATCTCCAATTAATTTGTGTCTTTTATCCACTAGGTTGTAAGTCTCCTAAGAGCAGAGACTGGATCTTTTATCTTCGTATCCCCTGTCACTAGAACTGTGTCTGTCTCAAAGAAGGTACTCAGTAAACACTTGTCAAGTAAATGCATGAATCTCGAGCGAGAGGACTCAGACTGTGTTGTCTCCCTACCATTCCGTCATCTTGTGAAACGGACAAAGCATCTCACCTGCTTCAACTGCATCCTCATGCACTGAATATAACAATACCTTCCTCTTCAAATGATTTTATTAATTTAACAGAAGCTGTGTAAAATGCTCTCTATATTATAAAGTATACATGCATAAATATGTTATTGCATGAACGCTAAGGTTTGCTGCTGAAATGATATGGGGGGCAGTTCCAGCCAGTGGTTCTCAACCTGGGGTGATTTTGCCCCCACGAGATACTTTGAACATGTGGAGGCATGTTTGGTTGTCGCATCTCTGGGGGTAAGGCGCGGGCTACTGGCATGTAGTAGGTGGGGGCCAGTGATGCTGCTACACAGCATGCAATGCACAGAAGAACGCTGTACAACAAGGAACTATCCAGCTCAACGTCAACAGTGCTGAGGCTGAGAAACTCGTTCAAGCTTAAAAATACACGATAGGCAAAACACTTTCCTTAACATATTTGCCATTAGACAATTGTCTGAGTTTTAGCTTTTTTATACATAAATAGGGGTCATCATATTTATTTACTTATACTATTAGAATAACTCCCTACCTTTCATAATATAAATGTGTTTTCTTACTCCCCATATAGCCCTTTAGAAACAATAATCTACATATGGTAGACACTTCTGGTTTCCTCTTGTTCCAGGCACGCGGTAAACTTCCCCATCCCCTGTATATGTAGCTAGATCTTCATGACTAGTTCTAACCAGTGCCTGTGAGTAGAAGTGACATGTGTTACTTCTGGGCTAAAGCATTTAATGGCTGGTGCTGCCTGTCCTGCCCTCTCTTTCCCTCGCGCAGTGACTACAGAAGCAGCAGCTGAGATGGTGACACCGTAAGATGGAAACAGCCGCTGGATTCCAGAGCGTCACGTGGTGGACAGCTGCCTAGAGATATGCTCAAATCCACACTGGATTTTACATGACCAAAAAATAAATCTTATCCAGTTTAAGCCACTGCAATTTGAGGGTTGTTTCTTAATGAGGTTTAACAAAGACCCACCTGATCACTGCACCACCTCAAAGGGAGTACAATTTTGATTGTATTGAACATTTTGTACTCAAGTGGAACAATTTCTAGGATAGAACAGGTACTTACAAATATCTTAATACCTAATTGGGGGAAGAAAGGAAAAGGAAATTATTGGCCTAGTTTTTAGCTTTTCATAGTATCTCTGTCCAATTATGACTGGTATGGTGGGTTTGGCCTCCTGGTTTTGCTTTCAAAGGGTCAGAGTCTAGAAAATTTTGACTAAAGCGTTTTGTGATATAAAATCCTTCAACCACTAACAGACATTTAAATAATGTGCAGCAAATCTTGAAATTTCCTTGATCCTCTCACCGACCCTAAATGCCGTAACCACATATACTGGACACTGCACTGAGGAACTTTCTGGTCTTTTGTTACAAGGAAACTCATGGGTCAACTAGGCGTTCTAGGTCATTTGTTGTCACTGTTTAGCAGGGTTGACTTTGCAAAGCTTGCCCTCTTGAGGCCAAATAGCTCTAATTCACAAGTTGTTATGCCTGGATAATAAAGAAAAAATAGTTTACGTACCCTTTTTAATCTATCAACTGATGAGGGCTGGAATCTGCAGCACTGCAGAGTGGTGAAGGGCAGGGACTCCGGAACCAGATGTCTGGGTTCCTGTCTGGGACTTACTACCTCCCATCTGTGGGCCTCCTTTCCCTTATCCAGAAAATATGGATAATATTATAAAAGTGCCCATATTACAGGGATGCTCAGGTAAATGTGTTAATACATGTATAGGGCTTAAAACAATATTTGCCACACAGCAAGTGTTCAAATAAGATGAACTAATATTATTTACAGTGACCATGAACTAGTATCTGCACATAATTTCCTTGTAGTGCTACAGACATTAAGTAGACAAGTAGCTGCTATTATTATTATTATTATTTTCTTTTTCTTTTTTTTTTTTAATAGGGTCTCACTCTGTTACCTGGGCTAGAGTGCAGTGGTGTCATCATAGCTCAGTGCAACATCAAACTCCTGGGCTTAAGTGATCCTCCTGCCTCAGTCTCACTAGTAGCTGGGACCCCAGGCACCCACCAGCATACCTGATAATTTTTGTGTTTTTTGTACAGATGGGGTCTCACTGTGTTGCTCAGGCTGGTCCCAAACTCCTGGTCTCAAGTGATCCTCCCACCTTGGTTTCCCGAAGTGCTGGGATTTGAAGCATGAGCCACCACACCTGACTGCAGCTGCTATTCTTAAAAGGGCTACATGCTTTACCAACTAACAGTTCAAACTGTATTTGAAATATAAAATTAAAAGTTCAAGAACATGACTATAATCTATGTTGAAACCTTCCAAGCCATACAGTTCTATACAAACGTGTCCATAAAACCATGAAGACATGAGACTTTAAGATGTCTAAATAGTCACGTCTTTTCAAAGTATGTTCTTAAATGATTCAGACAGAAAAGAGGTATCTATTAGGTATTCTTTCTCCCACCTTTTCTATTTCCTTTAAAAACTTCCAGGTAATTGAATAAACATTCTAATGACTAGTTTAGAAAATCATATTGCAGATTTTTAAAATAGCAGAAAAATTGATTCAAAATGGCCTTTGGTGAATCCAGAGAGCATATGCAATGCGATGGAAAATAAATTGTAAAATTGAATATTGTACATTATCTGGAATAGTTTGTCAACTAGTTCTGGGAAGAAATAATTTTGGAAAATGCCTCCTGCCTCCTCAAATTGTGGGGCCTCCACAAAGAGCATTCAATATAAAATGCAATCTCCTAGACTGAGAAGAGATTATAAGTTGTATTTGGCTCTCTGGTATTGTGAATATTAGGTTATCCTGCACAATGCAGAAACAGAAGGCAATAAACAGAATTGTCAAACTGGCTAGAATTTCATTTATAGTTTGCCAAGCCATTCTACATTATTTGCTACAAATTATATGTGATAAACATGAAATTAAAATTAAAACAGTTAAATAAGAATGCATGACCTATGGAAAAACATTGCAAAAGTTAATTGCCTGATACATTTAAAACACTGAATACATATATAATTATTTAAAATAATGTTACTAATAGGGGAATTTTTCTGATTTTTTTGGTACTCACATTACTATAGACTCTTAAGAAAAATGATAGGTTGATAATTTAAACACAAAGTTTTGAGAAAACACACATACACTGCAACAAACTTGGCAGGGAACACAGTACTAGGTATTCAATAGCTTCTTAAAGCAAGATTTATTTTTAGCATATTTTATACATTTGTAAAATGTACTGCATATTTATTAATATTCTCTATATATCACTTTGTACAGAAAGAAGGGCATGTGTTTTGCCTCCAATTAAAGCTGAAAAAATGGAAATTGGAGAAGTTGTGACCTGAAATCACATGTGTAGTAGCAGAGCCAGAAATTGACCTCAGATCACTTCCTCTGAATCTTGGACCCTTTTCCTACTTAAAGATCACAAAGTTGATCAACACATAAAGACAAGTGGTAAACCCAGGTCTTGGAATAGAGTCTAATGCTCATTCAATACTCACTCAGCAAATATTTAATGAGTACCTACTACAAAGACACTGCGTGTTTATGTTACAGTGAAAAAGACTGAGTTCCCACCTAGAGTGCGGCATAGAGTACTAAATGCACGTAATACTACAGTGCCAACATGACTAGCACAACACATGGTGCTAAACTAGTGAGGGTGGAAAGAGAAGGTGGTATTTAATATTTAATTGAGAGCTTAAGGCTATTAGGAGACCTAGGAAAGAAAGAGGAGGAAAGGGGGAGTTCCATGGAAATGACCTAAGATAAAAGAGAGCATGACATCTTAGGAAAACCAGATGAATTTCAGTAATGATTGGTAGAGATAGTATGAGTGGGAGTGGGCTGTTGAGAAACAACAAATGTCATCTTACGAAGCTTAGTGTAACCGAGTTTTGGTGGAGCCACTGATGAGTTTTATTTTTCTTTTTCTTTCCTTTTTTTTTTTTTAGCTTTATTGAGTTACAATTGATACACAAAATTGTACATATTTAATGTATACATTTTGATGAGTTTGGATGTATACACACACCCATGATGCCATCACCACAGTGTACTAAATATAGCCATCACATCTGACAATTTCTTTGTGTTATTTTGCATGTGTATGGTTTTGTTTTCTTTTCTTTTTTTGTAGGAACATTTAACATGAGATCTACCCCCTTACAATTTTTTTAAGTTCACAATACCAGATCATTAACTATAGGTGGATAAGACCTGAAACTATATAACTTCTTGAAGAAAATATACAAGGAAAATTTCTTGACATTTGTCTTGGCAATGATTTCTTGGATTTGACACCAAAAGCACAGGCGACAAAACCAAAAATAGACAAGTGGGACTACATCAAGCTAAAAAACTTCTGCACAACACAGGAAACAATCAACAGAGTGAAAAGGCAACCTACAGAATGGAATAAGATACTTGCAAACTATCTATCTGATAAATTGTTAATATCCAAAATACATAAGGATAACCTCCCATATATAAGACAGAGTTATAATAGAGAGGAAAAAACAGCAATAAAAACAGAAATTTGGAGATAAGAATTTAAAACTTTAAAAAGAGAGGAGAAATGAAAAAACAATTAATGGTTAAGTTTGATATGAGAAACTACTTCTTTGTTTAAAATGAAAATATGCTATTAGAAAAAATAACAAAGAGCAAAGAAGAGTCCTTAGAAATAAAAAAAATATGACAGCAAAAAAGAAAAATCAATGGGAAATCATCTAGGAGGAAGAACCAAAAAAGGAAAAAATAGAAATGTATGTAATATAAGTGCAATAAATTGAACAACTTTTCAGAAAACATTTACTCCTTTTTCCCACAGGGTGAAGGATATCTTCCTACTTCGTTGATGTTGGCCTAGGACCACCAAGCCCTACCTGTGGGTAGAAGGGGCAGTGTGCTGGTTCCAAACCAAAGTCTTAAGAGGCATATGAGTTTCTGTTTGCTTTACTGGACATCTGCCATTCAAGAAGCCACTGGTCCAAGAAAGATGAGAAATACATGGAGAAAATGCCCCTGATCAGCCAAGTCCAGCTGACCCAGCCAAGCCTTTCAGAGCTCCAGCCAAATGCAGACTGGTGAGCAAAAAAATAAATGCTTGTTATTGCATGACACTGAGCCCTAGGGAGGCTTGTTATGCAGCATAATGGTAACAATAACTAATGTAAGACAAAAAACAAAAATCTAAAACAAACAAAAACAATCAATCTAGAAGTTTAAAAAACCAAAACCAGCTGATACAAGTTCCAGAAAGAGACACTCATCAATACATGAGTGGATTAATAAAATGTGGTATATGTATACCATGGAGTTCTACTCAGCCACAAAAAACAATGGTGATCTAGCACCTCTTGTATTATCCTGGATAGAGCTGGAGCCC
>CAUYRT010068321.1:0-29275 GCA_963574885.1 Lepilemur ruficaudatus
ACATTGTCACAGAACGGGGCTCCCTGATAACAACTGGGACCCTGGGAAAGAACAGAGGCCTGGCGTGGTGCTCAGCTGCCAGGAGCACGGCAGGCACCATGATTGTGATGAGCAGGAAGGTCAGAGGTGACTGGGGGGGGGGGTCCCGACCCACAGACTTATGTGTGTGTGAGGTTCCTAGGATAGGGTGACCACCCACCTCAGTTTATCCAGGACATGAGACTTTTAGTGCTAAAACCAAGAAAATCCTGAGCAAACTGGGATGAGTTGGTCACCCTATCCCTAACGAGGTTTGAGCTATAAAATAAAAAAAAAAAAAAATAAATAAATAAAATAAATGACCACGGATGCTTAGAACTTTTGAAGTAGCATGAAAAATAAAAATCTCAGATGCAGAATATCTGTCTTTTAAAGGCCAACCCTCCCTTCCCCAGCAAGAAACACTTCAGGCAGATCTCTTAGCTCTCCTAGGCTCTCTTTCCTCGTCTGTGAAAAAAGAACAATGAAGTCCACTTCTCTAGGCCATTGGGAGTATTTAATGGGATAGATGCAAATGAAAGAACACTCTATGAACTGTGAAATGCTGTCCAGCATAAGCTACTAGACGTAATCTTAGGGTGTTCTGGTGGAATTACACTCTTCTCCCAACATCAGTTAAACTGTTTAATTTGCATGTTTAGAATGATTGAACTTGACTTTTGATACCATTTTGTTTTTTTTAAAGAGAAATGAGCAGTGTCTACATCATCATCTGAGAAAAAATGGTTTTAGATTAAGAATATTCAAGGGAGTGGATGTGATTAGGAGAGCTGGCAAGTGCATGAATGGAGAGCCAGTTCTGCCTCAATGCTGCTTCACCTGGAGGGAAGGCACTCCTGGGGCCCATGTGCTGATTCCCCTTTCCCTGGCAAGGTGAGCTGCTGGCCTACTGGCTCCCACGATTGGCTCATTGGTGCCACTGCGTGGCTAAAATTTGGCTGTGGTTTCAGTCTCCCCAGTTGGGTTTTTAAGAACCTTCTTACCCTCACTTGGATTGACATGGTTCCCAGGACAAAAGTTGTCTCTGAACCTTTAATTACTGAAGGTTATTTTCCTCTCTGGGAAGAAAGCATAGAACTGCAGGTTTAGTCTTCTGCTCAGCAGCTAGTGCCCAAGCTTGCCCGTTAATTAATCTTTCATGTCATTAATTGGCTGTCTGTGTGATGACAAGGAAAGGAGGTAAACACTGTTTGCAAATCAATTGAATTCTCTTCTGAACCAGCATTTAGTTTTCAGGGTGGATAAAAACAATTACAAGCCTTTTCACTGACTGGGCTTCCGGTGCTTGGCTGATAAGATTATTGAACCAAAAAAAGTATTCAGGCAACAATCTCTGCTTGCAGATGTGCTAATTGAAGGTTTTCACCGCCACCAGCCTCCCCTTTGAAATTGGCTCATTCGTCCATTTGGTGTGGATCAGGGACGAGATCAGAAAGCTAATATCATAGGGTCACGATTTTCCTCCCCACCCTCATTTATTCCTGTTCATATGATTTGGCCTCCATGGCCTATTTAAATCAAAATCTCTAAGAGATGACATCTGATCTTGAATGTGATCTAGGTATCTTCTTCTTCTAAACTCTCATTCCAAGCAGACTTGATAAAGAGCCATTTGGTTGGGGTGACCTGCTGTGCCCACACCCACTGCAGGGACTTTGCGTGGGACAGAGTAGTGGTCTGCGGGGTAGGGGCCCTAGACCAACAGAGTCAGCATCCACTGGTGGCTTGTTAGAGATGCAAATCCTTAGGCCTTGCTCCAAATCACTGGATCAGAAATTCAGGAATTGGGGCTTGGGATTTTGTGTTTTAAGAAGCTTTCCAGGAGAGTCCAATGAGGGCTAATGTTTCAGAACCATTGTTACAGAGCAAGGCTGTGTTCACTTCATATGAGGACTTTTCTTCACTGAGGACATGAGCTCAAGGAGGAAAAGGGTAAGAGGTGACTTGCTTTAATGGGGTGACTCCTCTTGACTCCCTGATAAAATGTTATGAGAAGTAAATTGCTTTTTCTTGCCCTCAAATGCCCCAGTAACATTCAGCCTTGAGCAGCTTCTGACCCCTGGTAGTAGAAATGGTCACTTCAATTACTTCAATTTCTGATGCCGTTGCTAGTTCACTGAGGTGAGCAATTAGGGCCAGGGACCTAGTCTCTGAAAAAAAGAGGAAGCAGAGGACGAGTTTCTCTACTTGAAGGAGGAAATTCTCCCGGATTGAAAACGGCACTCTGCTAAGGAAAGGGCAGGGTCTGAGTGTCAATCTCGGAAACCTGTAGTATTTCCAGGCCCGTGAGAGAGGCCACAAAGATGCTGTGAATGCTGTTCTGCTGACTCACTGTGGAGAACTGAGAGGAACAGAGCTCCTGCCCCCTGGCTGGGAGGCATGAGCCCCGTGATTCCTCTCTCTGCAGTGGCCACAGAAACTTGGTGAAGTCCTTCCGGAAAGGAGCAGACAGAAAGTCCAGGAACCAACTCTTCCTTCAGATGAGGAAACTGAGCCAGAGTTTACCTCCATGTTCTTACCATTTTCCCTCAAATCCTTCTCTAGTCTTGCTGAGTCATGTTAAATTTGAGTCATTGTGAACAGCCCAGGACCCAAAGACAAGGCTGCGTTCGCAGTTAGAGAGCAGCAATCCTTAGCCAGCTAGCACACGCGTTGCAGGCTCCTACGGAGAGGAGCAGGGGCCACACAGTTCTCTTTATTACAGGCTGATGATGAAGAAGCTTGGGCACAAGCATCACTTTCAATATTTACCTCTTCTGGGCAAATTATTGGGGGAGCCAAGGACTGTTGGGAGTTCCAGGGCAAAATTGTTGAATGGGATAAGTTAGTAGCAAATGAGAATAGGTCATCTTTAAAGAGCCTTTTTATATGCTGCTAAACTTAGACTCTTGAAATTCCCCCCTTTATCCCAACCCTCCTGTCTCTCCTCTTTCTTCCCTTGGCTCTCTCCCTCTTCTTCTTCTTACTCCTCCTCCTCCTTCTTCTTTTAATTGCAAAAGATTTGCTTGGATACAAATTGTTAAGGATAAGGATGAGATCTCCATATAACATCCTTCCAGGAAAATAAATTGTTCTTGTTTTATATTTATGTAACTTACAATTATTTCTTCATAGAACATGAAAGCCCACTTAAATGTATGAACACTGTGGGGGATTCTTTTGTTAAAGACAAGGAAAGAACAAATTTATTTTATGATAGCCCATATATATCACAGGCAGCCTTTGCTTTGCATAGTACCATGCCAACTGAAACGTGTGAATGCCAGAAGCATGTCCTCAATTCACATGGTCCTATGGTAGTTAATGGCAGCTCTGAAGCTGGAGTGATAGTTCAGACATAGGTCTTTGTACCCCCACATTGTCTAGTTGTTGGGGGAGGCTACCCTCAAGACAGAGCATAATTTTAGATGAACAAGTTTTGATTTGGCCGAGAGCAATTCCTAGAGAATTTATGCCTGAACGGTCAGCAGGAAATACACCTCAGCTGCTGGGGGAGAGCAACTCAGTTTTAGTGAAGGGAATACGGGTGCTGAACCCCAATATTTACTACAGTCTGCTCCTTGCACCGCTTGGATCATTTACTCTATATAAGTTCACCCATCTGGGAACAGCTTCTTTAGGATTCTGGTTAGTCTCTTTTCTGTGGGGAAATTTACAGGAGCAAGATTTAATGGGACAAATTACAGCCCCACCACTGCAGTTGTTCTTGGGGCCTCAACTGATGCTCATTTCCTTCTTGCACCATCTGTTATGACCCCTTCACCTGCTGCCAGCATCTGTTCTGATGTGGCTTACCTGGTGGGTGACCCAGACTCTTATCCCTAAGGGGTCCATGATCACTATGCCCTTCTCAGGTCATAAATGCTTCTATAGGGGAGCACTAAAAAGCTCTACTAGATCACATAAGTCCCCAGAATACTCTCTCCTACCCCTCATTGTGTAACTATATCCTCCTAAAGATGAGGGTCAAGTACTCCTTCCAGCAGAGTGAACTTCCCTTGCCACCTGGTTTCTTGGCACAAGGAACCCAAAGTGATAAGGCAGCAGCCAGAGCTTAGAGTTTAGCAGAGCTCTATCCCAAGGTGGGAGTATCCTCCCTCTGGGAATCAAGATTTTCAGACCCAGGAGACTACATTTATACATATGGAAGGGAAAAACTCCGTAAGTAGCTCACTGGGGGTGATGACAAGCAAAGTCATTCCTACTTCTACTCTTTAGTGCTTGGGCTTACATATTCTGCCTCTTGGTATTCAGAACCATACAATGGGTTTAGATGGGTGTACTAGGTCTTGGAGGGTGGTGCCCATGCTTGTAGGTATTATTTCTAAGCCAGTGCCTCCTCTGTGCCTTCAAAAGGTTATTCTCTGGCTCTACCATGCCAACATTTTCTAGGTGGTGTGGTATCAGATGGATAGATACTATGATTATGTGTCAGCTGCCTTGCTCCTTTGCTGTAAAGTGGGGCTCTAGGTCTGGTGAAATGTTGATGAGGATCCTGTGTCGGTAGATCAAATATTTGATAAGCCCTTATACATTGATGCTGCTGAGACCCTGTAGTCAAACCCATACTTGGAATATGTGTCAATTTCAGTTAATATGAACGACTGTCCCTTCCAGGGTAAAAGAGGCTCAGTGTAATCAGCTTGCCACTAAGTGGGTGGTTAGTCTCTTCGAGTAATGCTGCTATCTTGAGAGCCCAGCACTGATCTCTGTAGCCAGCAGATTAAACATTCCATAGTAATAGTAGCTAGAACAGCATTGATGAGTGGCAGCCCACACTGTTGAACCCATACATAGTCTCCATTCCTGCTACTTTGGCTGCTGTCTTCATTTAACCATTGTGCCAGCACTGGGGCAGTTGATGACTGAGGCTAGCTGACATCAGTCATTCTGTCTATTTCGTTGTTCAGTGTCTTCCAGGATGGATGGCCTTTGCTGAGCACTAACCTGAAAAACAAAGATCTCACTGTGTCCAATCCCATAGGTTCATTCACATGTCTCTTCCACAAATACATTTGTCCCTGTAGGCTCCTACCCAACTTAGTCATTTGCCACTACCATCTTTAAGCAAGGTTGCTCTAGTGTTTAAGAAGTAGGTCCAAATCTCAAGGTCTCACTCCTTCCAGATCAGAATCCTGGACTTAGCTTGCCAGACTTTCCAGGGTTGAGTCTCAACCTTCTCTGGAGCTCTACTACAATTATAATTAATTTTGGGCCCAATCCTCAGCTTTTCCTGCCCTCTGGCTGTGGGAGATGAGCATCTCTTTATATGCTGCCAGTAGGGCCCTCTGGCTTCCATAATTTATCATAAA
The DNA here is from genome assembly GCA_963574885.1 of Lepilemur ruficaudatus. Lineage (NCBI taxonomy): Eukaryota > Metazoa > Chordata > Mammalia > Primates > Lepilemuridae > Lepilemur > Lepilemur ruficaudatus. The sequence goes on from CAUYRT010068321.1 coordinate 5,352, forward strand.
TGTGTAATTAAATTATGGTCAGCATTTTTTTTTCTCTGATGCATCAAGAGCCTCAGCGACAATCTTTAAATTTCATTGTTCTAATAATGGCTATTTCTCCTATAATCCTCAAATACCTGAAATATTACAACCACCAGGAATTCCCTTCCATCTGTGCCGTTCCAATTCACCAGCAGTGAAAGTTTGAACAGTTACACTGATACAGCCTGCAGGCAGCTCTCAGTTCCACCCCAACTAAAAGTACTGGTCTCTGTAGCCAGCAGATTAAACATGATGTGCTCCTTACTGTCAGCCAGCTGGCAAGTGATGCCAACTCTAAAATCCTGTTTTAGATTCTCTTCCTAGGACTGATCTTGGCACCAATGCTATGTATTACCTTCTCTGGGAAAGGGACTCATTCCTAAGACTCTGAAACAAACATTTGTGTATGTTTGGTGTGTTGGAGGGTTCTCTTGGGAACATTACCGGTACTGGAGTGAAGGAAGTGGAATTGGGCAAGGAGAGAGGCTGAACTGCAGTGCAGGTGCAATAGGTCATTTCCCAGAAGGAAAATTGGAGTGGTGTTACCAAAAGGGGATGACTGCCAGGTAGCCAGAAGCAACAAATGTCTCACACACATATCTTCCCTAGGGAGAATTTTCATCTGCTTGAGAAACATATTTTATGTAGATTAGAAATTATGAATGCATATTTGTAGTCAGATCTTCCATATATACCTTGTAAACTCTTAGGACGGCTGCATTTAACAACTATTGTTGTTGTGTGTGTATCTCTCTCTGTTTCCCCTCTTGTTTACATATATCAAGCCACGCTTTAGATTTCAATAGAAGTAAACCACTTTGAATTGAAGTTTTTCTATTTACTTGTTTTTGCTTGTAGGGGAAGCTTCTCATAAGTTAATTATGCTTGCTTTTCCAAGAGAGTAATATGCTCTCAGTCTGGGATAATTAGGCAGGCTAATTAACCTTAAAAAAACAAAACATAGCTTTATAGTGGCTATATCCCCTTCATTAGGTTAGTTTGGCTTGTCTTAACTGGCATAGTTAATATTGCTTATTTGCATATCGTTTCCCATGGTATTTAGCACCGTAACTTGTAATGAAAACACATTTTAGAGTACACTGGAGATTGACTTAATGGAAGTGACTATATCACAAGCAGAGGTTCTTCCAGTGGGCCATGGCTCTATCTTCATATTTACTGCAAGGCACTTAAAGGTACAATTTAAAGTGGGAAAAGCTTTTTAAGTAATCATTTTTTAATAATTAGCTTAGGAATAATTTGGAAACTATCACTTGCAGCACTTTGATAATGTAAAGTAAGCTATTTCTGGAAATGTTAATGGAAAGCAAGCTCCTTGGAGATTGCAGAGTTAAAAGATCTGTAAGAATGGCTATTAATTATGGCCCTAAGCGCTCTTTCTGTTATTAGGCAACACAGTTATAAAGCAAGATAATGCTGCATTCAGATTTCATAGCACCTCTCCCATTAGACACAGGGATAGTCTCAGCCAGCATGAAATCCAGGCATTGGTAAAAGCAGGAATCTCTCAAATGGAAGGACTCTGCCTATAACCCTGTTGCGCTTGTATGTAATTTCCTTTGACTCAATGAAGGGATATGCAACAAATACTCAGAATTAAAATAGCAAATATACCATATTCAACATTTGGGTATTGAAACAACTAAAATAACTGTATATTTCAAGACTTGCTTTTTCTTCTGCTACTATATCAAACAAACACACAGATTTCATAGTATCAGTACAGAAATGCATAGACTGGGATCGATGTTAACACTTTAATGTGACCTGTCCACTTGAGGTAGGACTAAGCATTCTCAGTCTCAACCCTTCCCTCTCCTCAAGTCCCTCCTGTCCCAACCCATACAATCAAATTCTTCTTAAATGGAGTTCTGAGAAGTGCATTTGACACATCTCATATATGTACCCAATACATCCTGTCTTTTCCTTCTAGGTCATTTCCTACATACTCAAATTTGGGATAGGACAGCAGTTCCCCCAAATTGCTTCCATTTATTTATTTATTTCCTTTTGTTTTGCCTGGAAGCAGTATTCTGCTTGTGGCAGGGTGTTTCTGACCGTGGTCTCTCTGCATCTTGGCTCTGACTAATCACCAAAGTCACAGCTGGTATCTAATAGTGCTATTTGTATACCGTGCTAAGTGGGGCTTGCTTGTGTTGGAGAAATGCACCATATAATCCACTGGAGGTCTAACATTGTGCAGGAAACATACATTATGGCTTAATAAAAAGCCCGTATCAAACAAATTTAGGATTTTCCTTTCAGCTGTGAAGGCAGAAAAGAGAAAGGGACTGACAGCAGCTTTCATGCTGCTCTGATTATCTACTCCTCCAACTATTTTAAAACGAAAGAATTGTGAATTATTTTTCTGTTCACATTTCTATCTGATATTTGCCTTCCTCATGGGTAAGCTTTTTTAAACAAGAGGGCTCCTTTGGAATTAACTAATATTTGTTCTTCCCTTCATCTACTTAGTTGCACCAAAGCCACGTTATAAACTAATGAGAGATTTGCTATTTGAAAAAAGTTGTAACTTGTTTGCCATCAAGGGCATTACCTAATCTCATTGCAAACGTGTCGGTAGCCGTACATATGTGAAATTAAGTCCATAGATCTGATTCCTGCCCACCTGCCTGTTTTTGTCTTTTGACCACATTCCCCATCTTACAACGCATTAACGGCCACTATCATGGGCTTACTGTAATATTTGTGATGCTGTCAGTGTCCCTTTGATGCTCTTCAAATGCTCTGTTAGCAGGGATCAGAAAGTCAGATTTAATGGCCTGCAAGATCTATCCCAAGCAGCTGGAATATGACTGGAAAAAAAAAAAAAACCCTTATTTTGGCTGTGTTGTTGCTGGACCCACATTTTGCTGGGAAAAGAGGTCTTGAAGTATCATACCGGGAGATGCATGTAGCAATGTGTGATCTGTGTTAGAATGACGAGTGGTTCGGGAGAGAAACGAGAGGTGAGAAAGTGGAAATGTCATTCCATCAATCACTACAGAGAAAGGGCTAATTTGAGAGGCCTTCCAAACAATCATTTTTGTTGTTGTTGTTATTTTAAAAGCAAATGGGTACTACTCTTGAATTGTTTGAGCAAGGAAGCAAGCACTGGGGGAGAAAAAGGCCTAAAAGTATTGTTGAGATGGTGGATACAGTAATTTATTCAGTGCAGGCATATTTCACACTTGCTACTTCCAGATGAGGAAGATTTAGTCTCTACTTTTATAGAGTTTACAGTCCACTGATGAAGAAAAACAACTAAACAAATAAGTATATAAGATAATTCAGAGCACCTAGTAGATGCTAAATAAGTAATTGTTAACTAAAGGAATAGAGATGATAAAACACAATTAAAAAATGAGAACTTGATGTGATTTAAAAAAAACTGAGTTAAAAGTAGGAAATAGATGTCACTAGGTGTGATACTGTATCTCCAGAGCAGGGAGCTACTCCTAAGGGTCCCATTATTTATTTCATGTGCATTTGTGAAACACCAACCATAAAATTAAAAAAAAATTGGGAAAAAGGTTTATATTGCTGAAAACCCCTTGATTAGCTGTTATTTCTTGTCAAAGATTGAGAATTTTCCTCTAACAAGTGCCTCCATTGTTTCATTGGGAAGGACAAATAGCAAGAAATTTCACTAAACACACAGACACACAGAAAGTTCTGCATATCCAAGAGGAATATCACCTGGTCCCTGTTTTCTAGGTGTCAAGTCAGCTATGCAAATGCTTAACTTAAAAATAACAAATAAGAGCTATACACAGGACAGTCAGAAAGAATTGAACAGTCTCAAAAATTACAAATTTGGAACTGGATTATATGTGAACATATTGTTACAACCAACTTGTCAGGAAGCAATCATGTCTATTGGTAGAAAAGTATAAACGCTCGTGCACAGTGCTTTTAATCAAATGGTATATATTAATCCAAAAGCCTTATTTGTCTTCAATAGAATATCTTAGAACTTCCATAGCTTATCACATTCAACAGCATTATTATGTGTTAACTCATTTCTTCCAGGCAATGAAGAAGAGTCAATCTATACTTGAGGATCCTGATATATGATGTTCATGTGGCTAATATCCAGGTTTCAAGGTGTAGGCAGGCTTGCCCTGAATATTTGGGGCAAGAGAATAAAATGTAGCCCTATAATACATATATCTAATTATCCAACAATAATATATTGCACCAACAAATTTGACAAATATGCCTTCACTGTGACAAAATTTGTGTACAGCTATGTTTTCATTTGATACAAAGTTGACAAAATATCAAACAGAACGAAGCTTAATTACTGGATATATCTAGGTGTTGTTTTGATGGGCTAATGATGTTTGTGTAAGAGATTATTTTATTTTGCAAAGCGTTGCTCTGCCAACATACACAACTGTTGTGAATACTGCATGAATTTGTAAAAACCTCTGGAATGAAGAATTGAGACCAAAGAGAAGCAAGGAATTGAACACTCAGCATTATTGGGAAATGACGACTCCTCTGTGAGAGCCCATTGCGTTTATACCTGAGGAGACAGAGGAGCCAAATTAATTATTTTGTCTGTCCTCTTACCCAAGCTTTCCTGCCTGTCAAATCTCCATACTCCGAAGCAGTCTATCTCCAGCTTCAGGAATGATGTAACTCAAAAACTTTCACAACATTTGTACACAGTCATTTTTGTCAAGGGTGTAGGACAGGAGATGTAGAAAAGCGTTTTCCTGGGGACTAAACGGTGTAATTCATGTGTGAATGGATCTCTAGGGTTATGAGTCTATCTTTGCAAATGCCGAGTGCCCGATCCCAAGTGGCACAGGTGACCATGTATTTTTTAATAAATGTGTTTTGGAATATGTTTGTAATATGTACATCCCTCCAAAGAATAGGCCACAGAGCACAGGGCCCCATTACATGATCTAAGGGGACTAGGGGGTCTGATTGGGCACTATGCCAGAGGCAGTCCAGTGCTATAATGTATTTAAAACATTGAGAAATGTCTGGGTAACCACAATTTGGTGTAGGCTAAATATTCATATATTGCCTCGTTATTGAGTAATATATTTTGGGAGGTATCTAGTTCTTTTTGAATCATTCTGTATAAGGAACAGGCTGGTCTGGAGGAGTCAGTGATGAGCAGTCTGTGGGAAGTTAGGGAGCATCCTCAGAGGACATGTCCCTTGAGCTGTTGCTTGAAGGGGGAGTAGAAGTTAGCCATGTGGGACAAGTTTAGGAGGGCATTCCTGGCCAAGCCAAAAAAATATGCAAAGCACAGAAGTATGCTGATATGGTACATCCAAGCAAGTTCATCTTTTGATGTGGTTGGGTATAGAAGGAGGGGCTGGGAGAGAAAGATGAAGGCTAATGTCATTGTCCGAGTGAGAGGATGAACCTTGAACTAAGTCAGAGGCAAGGGAAATTGGGCAATGGAGACAGATTGAGAGGTGTTAGATATAAGGCATCCTGGGCTTTGGCTGGAAAAGTTTGATAGTACGAGATGTGAAAGCAGTATGGGTTTAGCAAGACCAAAGTTAACAGATGTTTTGGTGCATGCAAATGTGACCTTGCCTTAAGTCCTTGTCAGTGAGGTCCACTGTGATTCAGCACCTTAATCAGGAGAATGTACAGTCCATTCACAGCACAGACCCAAGGCATGAATGGAATTTTTCAAAGGCAGCAGAACCTCCTCATAGGTAGCCTTCATGTGTTCATTCTGGAATGAAAAATTAATAACCTCCTGGAAACATTCATTATGAGATTTGAATAAAGAAGAGATAATTAAATCTCCAAATGATGGCCTTGCTGATTCCTCTGATTCAGAATGATTAATATCAGCTGGTCAAGGGCAGAGGAAGGGCTCCCAGCTCCCCAGCCTGTGTGGTCAGTTCAGGATGTCTATTGGGAAAGGTGCAGGGAGCCATCAGGCCTGGAGTGCTGCCGGGGGTGGGGTGGGGGGTGCTTTTGCCTACAGTGTTGCCCCAATGCCCTGTAGCTTGGGCCCTTAGCAGCTGCGTCCCTCCTGAGCTTGAATAACTCATTCACTATTTTCATTTCTCATGTACCATGTCTGGTTTGAATGTTTTCCTATGCCTTTTTAAAATTTAAAGTAGAACAAAGGCAAGTTGAGAACTGCAAATCCATGATGGCTATGATTCTAAATACAAAAAAAAAAGGAAGAAATGGCAGAAGAGAGGGAGGGAGGGAGAGAAGGAGGAAAAAAGGAAGGAAGGGAGGGAGGAAGGAAGGAAGGAAGAAAGGAAGGAAGAGAAATAGCAGACTGGCAAAAGTGAGACTACTGAAAAGACTCACTCACCAAGATTTCCTTCTAGATTCTTCCGCATCTGTGCCAAGGATTTTTGGAAAGATTTGAATAACCTAACTTTCTTTCAGTCCATAAAACTCAATGAGATGGTTCACTTGGAAGAGTGGGGTGGCCCTTTGTGTGTTGTGTTTTGAAAGAGGACAGAAAGGCATCCTTCAACGGGAGGCTACATTCACTGTTCTCCTTGGGCGATCTGTGGGAATGGAAGAGGGGAAGCGCATCTCCTTCCTGATTTCCCAGAAACTCCCGCTCTTATCTCCCCCCAGATGGGTCTGCTGGAGCACCCCCTAGCAGACCTGCCCCCCCTTCACTTTTCCAATCTATCCCCTTGGGGCTGAGTGCATATTATGCTATAATAACACTCTCCCTCCCACAGAGAAATATGGGCTTAGAAGAAAAACATGGCCATACCTGTATTCATTTGCTAGGGCAGCCTTAACAGAGTCCCACAGCCTGGGTGGCTTCAACAACAGATTTATTTTCTCACAGTCCTATAGCCCGGACGTCCGTGATGAAAGGGTCAGTACGATTGATTTCTTCGGAGGCCTCTCTCCTCAGCTTGTAGATGGCCTCATTCTCCCAGTGTCTTCACGTGGTCTTCTGGTTGTACTCATCTGTGTCCTAATCTCCTCTTCTTAAAAGGATACCAGTCATATTGGATTAGAACACACCCTAATCACCTCATTTTATCTTAATTACCTTTTTAGGGACCCTATCTGTAAATGCAGTCACATTAGGAGGTAGTAGAGGTTAGGACATCAACAAATGAAAATCTTTTGTGTGTTGATGGGGGGACCCATTCAGCCTATAACAATACCTTTTGGTCCTCTTATTTTCTCCCTCTGTCCCAAGTCTGTTTTGATATGAGGTGGGCTTGGCCCTTTGGGATAATTCCTCAGCCCTCACTATGTCCTTGAGACACAACCATCACTGCGCTTTTCTCCATACCAGATCAGCTCTCTCCCTGGAGCTGAGCTGTCATCTCATGGTCTGGTCTGGGAGGAAAGTTTCTCCTTTTGAGACCCCAACATTTTGGTGGGGGAATCTTTGGTGCCTAATTAATGCTCACTATTATCTTTTCTGGGCTTGTCCCTAGAGTTTAAACCTCTTTCCCTTCTCATGGCCAAGTCATCCAAATAGCGGCCGTCCACACTGGTGGCTTGGCATCCTGTTGTCCTGTTAAGCCATCCGCTCTTGGCTAAGCCAGGGCTGGAGCCCTAGGTATATAGCAGTCTTCTTCAGGGTTAGTGTCTGCAGAGGAACAGATGTCCTGTATCTGCCAGCCTCTTCCCGTGCCTCAGGGAGTAGACACCGGCTTGTTAGTTGGCTTCCAGAATCCCAGTTCTAAGGTGTAAGCTGAGAATTCAGAGAGTTGTTGGGGGGATTTGGATCAAAAGATCTTTGCTTTTAAATGAATTCTTGTCCTCTGCCCTTTCGCTTTATTCTACCCTTCTTGCTATTCTTTACTAAGCAAGCAAAACGGCTCTCACATGTATTCCTTGTCAGTGATTAAGAATGCATGGATGGCTCTCTGTGTGGCTCCAACATCCTAGGGCTGTGTGGCAACTTGAACAATAGAAAATAACTGTAAGAAGACCTGTGTCCAAGCCCCAGCCACAGCTTTGCCACTTATTGGTTATGAGGCTCAGGATAGTTCACCCTGCCTTGGTGGTCTTTGTCTCCTCCTCTGTAAAGTAGAATTAATAACGCTTGCCTCCTCCAAGTTGGTTTGAGTCCCTGAAAATCTTTGCAAACCATAAGGGACTAATACAACTGTATGTTTTTAAAAAGTATATTTATGATTAAAACAACCATCACAATATGGTATAGAGAGAGGGGAAAGACTGAATTATTATCCCAAGAAATTCTTAGCTTTGCAAGAAACAAGCTTTAGGAATTACAAGGGCAGACAGATTTAATCAGGAGTCCCTACAAAAGCAATCAAGATCAAATGAACTGTAATTACGGTAATCAGTTCGTGAACTTTAATGTCGTGTTCCTAATTTCAAATATTATGAAGTCCTGTATAGTGAATCAATCTGTCATTGCAAAGATAATAAAATTTTCATGTCTGATGGGATGTATTCTGTTTGACTGAAATTTTGTCATTCTTTTTCATCAGAAGCCTTATTAGGGTTACCATTTTTTAATTTTAATTAAAGTGAATGAATTTTATGAATTATAATATATATATTTTTTAAAATAATAGATTTAATATAACTAGTTGTACTAATACAGCTACCCTTCAAATTTCTCCATGAAGGCTTACTTCCTTCTTGGGCCCTCTCTAAGACCCCCAATTTTAATCAGGTTCCTTGTTTACAAAGACCCATGAAGAGTTGGAGCTTTTCTCTGCAGCTTGTCTCAGTCTATGTTTGATTTTGTGACTATTGGTTAGTGTCTGTGTCCATTGCCTAGAAGTTTCAGGAGGGCAGAGTGTGACTGTGCAATCCACAAGGCCTGCCCTATGGCACTGAAAATGAAATCCACGTGGCCCCGGAGGCACCGTGTAAATTGACCTATCCTTTCCACGCCATCCCTGTGTCTGTGGCTCAAAGTCCCCAGCATGTTTCCACTTCTGGCCCCCTCTCCCTGATGTTTTCTCTGCTTGAAACTCTTCCTCCAGATTTTGCCTGGCTGTCTTCCATGCAAAATGTCATCCAAATGTCACTGCCTTAGCAAAGCTTTCTCTGATCTAAAATATCGAAATTAGAATTTCCCTTCCCAGACATTCTTAATATCGTTTCCCTCTTGTATTTCTCTTTAGTGCACTTGTCACTGTATGAATTATCTTTCTTACATACATATCTATGTTCTTATTTGTGTCTGTATTTGTATAGTTATCGCTTGTGCTCCGCCTAAGACGTAAGAGTACAGCGCTCTATCTTATTTGGCTTATTTACATCTCTACAATCAAGGACTAAAATGATGCCCGATATTAGTAGGCATTTAATAAATACCTGTTATATGAATAAATGATTGGTAGATGTTCAAAGGTGTACACTTTGGATAAATGAAACAATTAATAAATGAATTTTATGATAACACTTATTCTTATAAAAAATTTTTTCCCTGTACAACCTGTGTTTGGTCATTGCATAACAATAGTGTTCTTCTAGAAAGCTGTTTCCCTCTGTATGTTAACTTGGAAAAGCAAATGAGACTTCTCAGGAAACTGTAAGCTCCATCTAGAAGTAGATGAGAGGTACTCATGCCCCTGGGCCTGGGTATCCCTGAGCTCCTTCTGGTTCCTGACCAGGTATGAGGTTGATATGATTCCTAATTTCCTAACCAGAATTTGTCTTCTGAAGTTCTGTCCCTGAGAAGAGTCTGCTTTAAGCCATTGTTTGTAGGATGCTGCTCACATGATTTATTTGTGAAGAGAAACAAAGATTAAAATCAATGCCTTTGGGGCCATGCGATTGTTCCAGGCAGATCCATTGCAAATGCAGGTTTCATGGATACCCGGGATCATGCCCTGACCATTCCTCTCCTCATGTGGTATCTGGGGCCACTTGGTCCTCAGCTGAAGACATGGCCCTGCCTAGACCCGGGGACCAATCCTGTCTGTAAGGGATGAATTCTAGCCCATCACTCTGGACCCCAGAACTAAGTCAGAATTTCCACTTGGATTTTCTTGAATTTGAGGTCCAGTCTGGTCATGGCATCTTCAAGAATCCCATTTCTGTGCTGGGTTTACTGTTGATAATTTACCACTGCACCCCATAGAAACTTCCCGAAGATAGTGCTTTCTGTGAGCATCTCTCAACATCCTCCTGTAGTGTCTACATCTCTTTCTTATTCCTTATTCTTGTTGCTTCTGCTTATCTCCATCACAGCACTACCACTGAAAATTCATCTTTTATTTCCAGTGATTTAAAATTTCCTTTTCTTCTGACATTATTGCAATAACAGCATGAAATATACATGTGTTACCCTTCTGAAGAATCTGGCCAAAATTCTTCAGTATGACTTAAATTTCTAAGTTCATTTTATATACACGTAGGCAGTATCATGACTTGGATTCATTGCTCTGAGTTTTTTTAAATAACAGTTTTATTGAGGTATAATTTTGTGTAGTAGAGAATTTGGCCTCACCTGTAGAGGCCTGAATATAGAGAGGTCTGAATTTTGTCTTGAGTCCTGGGAGATAATCTCCAAACCCTGAGAATTTCCTGAGCGATAAAATTATTTTTGTTATTCATGGTGGGATTTTGGGACCTCATGTGAAAGTTTATGTGAGGAAATCGCTTCCAGTGATGCCTAGTCCTGCCAGAAAGACCAACCAAGTGATCAGAGAGTTAAGGACTTGAACTCTGTGATATTAGCCCCACCTCTGGAGAGGGAATGGGAATTCGAGATTATGTTCAGTCATATGAGCAATGGTTCAATCAATCATGTCTACATAATGAAGCCCCGATAAAAATTCTAGACACCAAAGCTTGGGTGAGCTTTCCTCGCTGGCAATAATACTCCATGGGTGTTGTGACACCTTGAAACTGGAAAGGTAACATATTCCTGAGGATGATGGAAGCTTCACCTTTAGAAATCTCCCAGATGTCACTGTGCTTCTCTTCCTTGGGCTGGATGTAATTTGCATTCCTTTATTATGATAAAACTATAATTACAAGTATAGTGCTCTTCTCAGTTCTGTGAGTCATTCTAGTGAATTATCAGACCTGAAGTTAATCATGGGAAACCCCCCTTGATTTATAGCCATCTGCTCTGTGAGGGCAGCCCTAGGGACCCCCAAATTTATGGATGGTGTCTGAAATGAGAGCAATCTTGGGGGGAGGGATTGTTCCCTTTGACTGTGTACTTTGTCTAAATTCCTTTCCAAATCACATGTCATAAAATTCACTTTTTAAAAATATGCAATGATTTTTAGTATATACACAAAGCTATGTGTGAATCACCACTAAATTAATGCTTCAGAAGACTTTAATCACCTGTGAAGGATCCCTCTAACCACTCTCCATTCCCTCTTCCCTCTCACCACTAGCCCCTGGCAACCACTAATGTATTTTCTGTCTCTATGGAATTACCTATTCTGGACATTTTATGTAAATGGGATCAAACATCCTGTGTTTCTTTGTGACTGGCTTCCTTCACTGAGCATAATGCTTCACAGGGTCATCCATGTTATAGCATGGATCAGAACTTCATTCCCTTTGGTGGCTGAATAGTATTCCATTTTGTGATCATATAATATTTTGTTTCTCCATTTATTAACTGCTGAACATTTAGGCTGTTTCCATGTTTTGGCTACTATGAATAGTGCTATTATGAACATTCACGTACAAGGTTTTGAGTGGACACATATTTTCAGTTCTCTTGGCTGTATACCTTGCAGTGGGTCATATATGGAAATTCTATGTTTAACTTTTTGAGGAGTCAGCAAAATGTTTATTAAAGTGGCTGCTTTATTTTATATTCCCAACAGCAATGCATAAAGGTTCCAATTTCTCCAGTTTGACCAACACTTGTTATTATCTGTAAAGCAAAAAATGGTAAATTTTGGATGAACAAATATTTATTGAATCCTTTCCATCTTTATAGCACATGATGAGAGGCTGTGGGGAATACAAAGAAATACGAATGCATAGCTTCCCCCTTAAGGGTTTTAAAACTTGTTCACAGTTTACTTATGGCAAACACTGAATGAAATGGTGGTGCCCACTGCTCTCCTTTCTCTGACTCAGCCATCCTCGTGCCATGCTGCTTCTCTGGGACCGTGTCTGCTGTGCCTCTCCTGAAGCAGCTAGGAACTTTATGCAACCTAGGTTTTCTGGTCCCAGGTGTGCACTGATTGATATTAACACACTAGTGTCTTGATTTGCTACCAGTCTTGGTATCATTGGCATTTTTAAATAGGAAGGCTTTTGAAGGGCAATTCTTAACCCAAAAGATAAGACTATAAGACTAGACTGCAAAGATCCCTTCAGCTCTGATCTTCCATGAATATTAAAAGGGTGGACCATCAGGTATGGTTGCACTTCAGACAAGGCTGTGATTCTTTTTCGGGGAGGCTATCTATCATTTTTGGAGTCACGCAGCGTAATAAGCCATCTGTTTCGCCTATATGCGTGACTGCTATTGAGTATACTTGTCCTTGGCATATCTGTCACTCCACAACCTTCCTGGAGCCAGCACAGTGGGAATTATGCTTGTCTGCTCTCAGCGTCATGTTGAAAACTTCTCACTAGTAGAAATTTTTTCCCTATAAACATGGGTTCTTTCTTTGTCCTTTTTAATGCTTGTAGGTGTATGTATGGTAGATGTTTCTAACCAAACATTTGATTAATTTGTTCTATTTAGATAGAATCTTAATACCTTTTAGTAAAAATGAGTTAGTATTTGAAGAAAAAAGCTTGTAAGGTAAGCCATCTTTATTAAATTATTTTAAATAAGAGGCAGATCATTGACTTGATTAGATCTTTCATATAGTCTAGAATTATTGGAACTAATTTTCAATTTTCCTTTTCCAGTCTGAGTACAAAAACTTTAAGCCAAATGTGATGTAATTTGCCATAGAAAATAAAGTCACTGCATTAAATCGAATGAGACAGCATTTTATTTCATGGGAGCCACAGAGAGGGATTCTTGAGAACTTATGAATATTAATGCCCTCCGAGAGTTACACTGGCAAAAAATTACATATCGTAAGTAAGGAGATACACAGTAGTGTAAATGAATATGGGCCGGAGGAAAGGGAACATCTAAAGCTGTGATCAAGGTTCTCTGGAGGTCATCTCAGAGATGCAGAGTGGAATGGATGTAAATGCAATTCGGCCATCTGAAATCTTATTACTTCTGCTTGCTCTGGTTGCAGAAAGCTCATAGAAATAGATGGGTTCAGTCATGAAAGCATAAAGTAAAAAGAGTACCAGGTCATGGGCAATGTTATATGTCTATACTTTGTAGTTAGCTGATCTCAGTCAAGCAGACTTAAGCCTCATGTTCTCCTTAGGCAAATTATTTCTACATAATCTGGGAATTCCTCAAGTCTTTTTAGTTAATATGTTGAAATTCTGGAATTCTGTTTAAATATGACTTTGTTTCTGAGAGATGAAGCTACTCTCAGTGTTCCAGCAAACTCTACCTGATAATTAGATTTTGGACTGTAGCGAGTTCGCCTTGCGTGTTCTGTGGAAGCCGCTGTCTGGCCTTCATTAGGTGACATTTTGATCTCATTTTACTTCCCTGAGATCTGCATCAATCCACAGGACACTGCTAGGAAAAATTGAGCGATGAGGCAAGTTGGTGTTCTATACCCGTAACTTACCAGTTCTGCACTAGTTCCTCAACCCCATGTTCCTTTCCTCACCTGACAATGCATCTCTGTCAATTTTCGAATCTTCTTTAAGGAAAGGATGCTTAAGCGGTTCTCGTCAAGGTGTAAATGACTGAGAACATCTTACAGTGCCATTTTGCTATGTTCACGTTGTTATACTCTGGCCTGGAAAGAATGTTACTGGAAGTTTAGACATCATCAAGCTATGTACATTGTAGTAGATACTTTGGGTGTGCACCTCTATCCACTCTGACTGATCTTCTGATGCATGGGAGAGTGACAATTCTCTGCCTCTTTTGCAGTTGTACAAGTTCTGACAATGGTCTAGGAGTAGAAGTGATGTGTGTCCCTTTTAAGCCAAAACATTTTGTACTGGGGCAAGCAAGGTCCCCCAGGACTCTCTGCCCCTTTGGGGACAACAGAGAACATTTCTTTTACATTTATCTGATCAAAATGACAGTCTCTCCAGCAGCCCAGGTCCCTGAAGATGACATGGAATAGAGAAACCCACTGGGTTTCTATTTGTACCATTTCGTACCATTTTTTGGGGGTGGGGTACAGACCATGACTAAGAAATTAACCGTTCTTATATTACTTACAGCTGAGAATTTAGTTTATGTTCTCACAGTATACTTTGGACCAATGTGGTCTAATAGAAATATAATGTGAGCTGTGTTGGTAATTATAAATTGGCTAGTAGCCACATTACAAAAGTAAAAAGATCCAGGTGAAATTAATTTTAATAATATATTTGTTTAACTCAACATATCCAAAATATTATCATTTAAACATGTAATTAATATAGAGAATCACTAATGAGATACCTTGCATTCTCTTTTATTATACCACGTCTTTGAAACCAGATGTGTATTTCACCTTACCGCTCATCTCATTTTGAACCAGCCACACTGCAAGTGCTCAAATGCTGTAGGTGACTATTTCGGAGGTACGGTATGGAACAATGCAGATCTGTACCATCCTTACTAAGTATACAAATTATATAAGTGTAAGTTTATAACTATATTGTGATTCAGGGTCCCAGGATTATTTTTATAAAATGGAATGATGGCTTCCTTTCATTCATTACCTTTAACTTCTGGTTATCTCTCTCAAAACGGCTTTGCGTTTCTTCCTACCTATTTAGGAACTGTAGGCTGCCTTGGCTGTGTTAATCACAAACTATGGATCTTCTGCAGGCTGCTCAAATTGTGCAGCATACTGTGATGTGAATATATATGAAACATTTTGTTGGGCTCACAAGGCAGCCGCAGGGTTAGGTAGTTTTACATGCTGGCAAGCTAGGCTGTTTACTCTGCAGGGAAAGCAGCCAGGTAATAACATCCAATTCATGCAGGCACCTCCCAGGATATTGACTCTTCATCCATCTGTGCTCTGGAGGTTAAAAGAAGAGAGAAAATAGAAAAAGACTCAAATACCTGAAACATTACTTTCAATTTAGTTTAATATAGATGTGTGTTAGCTCAGATTACATCGGAATCAGACCCTGAGACGTAATTTAAGTACAAATAGTTCTTAGGTGCTGGTAGAAAGTTGGGAAGTGATACAGCGGAGGGGAGGCAGCAGATGGAGTGGGTCCTATTAAGCCAGCTGCCACTGTGGGCCCTGATATTTGAGCCTGAAAGGAGAGCATGGGAAACTCCAAATTTTGTGTTGGACACAAAGCTCAGAATCAACCCAGCTGAGAGGTGAGAGGACTGGGGAATTTACACACCAACTCTTGAGGATTATTGGTTGGTCGTGGGCTGCTCCCACTGGATGTCAGTTCCTTGATGCTCCTGGCCAGCAACGCACACAGCCACAGAGACGTCAGCACTTGCATTTGGAGCCCCTCCAGCCCCAGGAAGGGTCTGATGGGTGTGGGTGAGGACCTGGCAGGTGCTTTCTGATTGGACCTTCATTTCGATATTGGATGAAATGAGCGTATTATAAAGTCACAATTGACTAAGCTAGCCAAAGAAGAGAGTTTCAGAGGAGAGATTTAATCCAATGTCATTGGGACAGAAAGAGTTTTGAATGTAATTACTATACTGCAATGAGGAAACTGTGGCCTTAGAGACAAACATGGCATGTGACATGTGGTCACAGCATGTGAGACAAAGAAAAGCAGGAGCATCACTACAAACAGGAAGCAGCTTTGCAGCCACCAAGACATAAGGAGGTTCAGACTGCTTTCTTCTGGGTGTCAAGGTGGAGTGGCTTCTTAATGGATGGCCCTAGGCTCTGCAGAGGCTACTCAGATGTGACTGGACTCCAGAGACTGACTCACACTGTAGATAGAACATCTTCTTGGCTGGACAGCTGCCAGCCTGCTAATTTGCAAAGGTCACTTCCTCCTTGATGAAGTTCACAGCTTCATCTTAATCAGAGTCATTATTACCCCCAGAAAGGATTCCACAATTAGATTAGTGTGACTCCTTATGGATGGAAGGTTAGGACACTCCCTAGTCCTAGCATAACATACCCGGAAACTATCTTTCTGGTGAGGGCCATTTCTTGTTGTGGCAAAACTTATGTTTAAGACTTGATATTGAATATTGAAAGCATGGCAATTAATCTGCTTGTTCCCACATTCTAAAGATATATTCTGTTTGGGAATTGTAGCACCCTGTGTAAATCATATAAATATCTTTGTATTGTTAATCCAATGGAAAAGTGAGCCATTTTTTTCTTTTATATGTGTGAGATCCAGAGAAATAAACAGAATTCTATCATCAATTATGTATTTAGCATCCACTATTTGTAAGTTTCAGACCACAAAAAGAAGGTGGAGGTAAAACAAAAATGGATGAGGTAAGATTCTTGTAGCTCACATTTCAGAACAGGTTACAGTCATTCATTCAAAAAAATATTTGCTCTGAATATCCTATGTGTCAGATACAGGGCTAGTATTGGGGATACGCTATGAGCAAGACATACATGAGCTCTGAGCTGGTGGGTAAAAGAGATGAGTGAAAAAGAAATTACAATACAGTGAGATACCTGTGGTGATAGGCAGATACAGTATGTCTTAGAAGCTCAGTGGTTATCTCTCTTTGCTGATTGGATGGGAATGTTAGTGTTATAATCCTGAAAAAAAAAAAAGGGAAATATCCATAGGATGATCGCTTATCCTAGGAGCTTCATTTTAAAAGCCCAAGGTTGCAGATCAGTTCTTGCATTGGCACTGAATTCTGTTTGCTTAGGTGGCTAAAACACTCTAAGAGGCAGGGTCTCTAGAAGCAGAAAATGTTCCAGTAATTGCAACTCTGTGCCATGTTTTGATGAAAAAGAATTAATAAAGAATAATATGAACGTATTTTTTAAAAAGATAAACATGCTAGATGGATGAGGGGAGTTGTTCTTGCTTGTGTTTGTAGTGGTTGTTTCTTCACCTGAGGGTCAGCCTGGGCAGGTCTGATGCGCTGGCAGGGCAGGTTCATCAGGAATCTGTTTGCACAAGGGCCTCCCAGGTAAGAGCTTTTTTTTCAAGGAAAGAGAGAGTTATGCTCAAAACGCCTTATAGCCAGAGGGCAGGAGCAGAGTGATGTGAGCACCGAGTGATGGAAAACACTTGAGTTAGACCCCAGCACAGCAACCATGAAAGGACTCTTGTCTTGATCATAAGCAGAAAAAGCTTTAAAATAAAATATGGCAATGTTATTCCACCAAAATTACATAAGTCAAGGTAAGAGAGTAATACTGGCATATCGGAGAGTAAAGAGGAAGGAGAAAAATTTCCCCCTAAACCACCATCCAGCTTGGGCACCACGGGGCTGGAGGCATTGGGATGGTATTGCGAGGCAGACTACATTCAATGAAATGCTTTGTAAAAATTTTTTGTTGATATATAATGGTTGTAAATATTTCTGGTGTACATGGGATGTTTTGATACATGTATACAATGTGCAATGATCGAATCATGGTAATTGTAATATCCCTCACCTCAAATACTTATCTTTTCTTTGTGTTGGGAGCATTCTAATTCTTTTCTAGCTGTGGATTATACAATAGACTACAATATTATATATTGTAAATAAACAATAAATTATCATAAACTATAATTTCCCTACTGTAGTATCAAATATTAGAGCTTACACCTTCTATCTCACTGCATGTTTGTACTCATGCACCAACCTCCCTTCACCCCCACCCCTCACTCCCTTCCCTGCCTCTGGTTACTATCATTCTACTCTCAACCTCCAGGAGATCTACGTTTTTAGCTCCTATGTAGGAATGAGAACATGAAATATTTGTCTTTTGGTGCCTCATTTATTTTACTTAACATAATGACCTCCAGTTCCATCCATGCCATTCCATGGAATTCTGCAATATGTGCAGGAAGATGGCAGAAATTTCTTGGCACTAGTGGCTAAAGTTCCTAGTAGTGGCTGTGTGTGGCAAGTGTAGCAGACACAATGGGTGCAGATAGATGGACAGTAGTAGCCGTGGTACCCATCAGAGATGTGAGTTCCCTGGGGACCTGACAATGATGTTCCATGGATGCTGATGGTCATGTCTCTGAGGACATGGGAGACATGCCCTGGGGACTCCTAAAATCCCTTGGTGACAGAGGGGAGGTTTTACAGGGAGTAGAGTTCCTTGTATGAGCAGGAAAAAGCAAGAAAGTATAAACGAGAACCCAATCCTCATTTGTGCTCTCAGGCAGATAGACTCATAGGAAACTCAAGACAATGTTCTTTTTCCTCCCTCACCCCCTCTTTTAAAATCATTATTACATTTTAGCGTGAGTATTTTCAATGTACAAGGAGCTTTTCACTTGTTGCTATCGTTCCAGAGATATAGGACAAAGTTTTACTTTTATTCATTTGTACTGTCAAGGTAGCAGCTTTGGCAACATTAGAAGGAGTGACTCTCATTTCCAAAGAATCTTTGTCACCTGTATCTCAGCTTTTCTTGCTGTCTGTATTCACGTTCCAAGGAGTGTCACAGCTTTGACTTAGTAGAAAATGATGATAGTTGTCAAGCCCCTTTAGAGAGTCTTGAGTAAAATTAATCATAAACCTGTTTCTGTTTTCCCTGAAATTATGGTGCCATCATATCTTCAGGGAGAAAATCTCCTGACACTGCAGGAGAGATACTATGGGACCTTCATGTCTCACGTGGTTATAGTTTCCTCCCCATAGGTCTTCAGTCCTGTAGCACTCCATTTTCCCTTGTTCCTTTCCACCAGCATTCATTATTCATTTTGCTATTTTCTGCCAATTTCCTTCCCAACAATTTATTGTTTGATTCCCCACCTCTACCATTAAGGATTCCAGATAGATACTGCACTTTCATCTTGGAATTGGGAAATTTCTCTTTTAGCCCTTAATTACAGTATATAACTCCTTCTTTTGAGTAACATTACCTAGAACAATTCATAGAGAATAATGTGGATGGCTATGCACTTTAGCCATCCTCAGTAGAAAGTGAAAATAACCAACGTGTCTATTGGCTTCATGAGGGACAAATGTGGGCCTCAGGAATGGTGAGTGTAGGAAAGGGTTAAAATGGAAGCATATCTGAATCCCCCTGGCTGGAAACTGCTCTGAATCCTTGTAGTTGAAAGAGCTACAAAATATGGATTCTTGTGACAGCATGGGAAATTGAGAAATATTCTAGAGAAAAAAAATTAGTTCATTTAGCTTGACAATTATTAGCAATTTATTTTAGTATTTCTGATTATAATAGTGAGTGAAAATTTTTGAAATAAACAGCCCTTTAAAAGCCCTGGGAGTGAGCATGAGGATTTTTTTTTTTATTCTGCTAAGTGACTGATATTAGACATTCAAATCACTCTTCCCCACATTCATTATGTGGGTTTTGAATAGATGCATATAATCCTAACCTGCTGTGTTCTTCACTTGCTAATCTATTCCAACACCAGTGGAATATTAATGACTGTGGAGCCATAACACTTTCCGTAAGCTCTCTGTTTGTGCTGTGACAAAATTAAGTACAGTCTGCATTTAATTTTTCAGCATTGGACTTCAGCAAGAAAGAATTCAATTTTGTAAAATAATAAACCTTTGGGTAATTGCATGCATTATCAATGCATATTTTGTCCATTCAATGGTGATCTTGAGGGCAGGTCATTATTCCTTTCCCTTGTTTAAAGGAATATTATACTTTTCAAGGTCACTGTTCTGATAGCCTTAATTAACAGCAAGAAAAAAATAAAGTGAACTTTAGGCTTTTTTTTTTTTTTTTTTTTTTTTTTGGTTTTAAGATCACCTTTTTGCATTTAGCATTAAGGTCACAGATTTTTGACGCTAAGACAGGGTTTTTCCTGAATATTTTTCTTGGCTCACTTCTCTAGATTAAGTTTGCATTCTGGTAGGTGGTGGTGCAATTTTCTTTTTGTCAGAAAAAAAATTATTACAAACTGTTTTTATTGTCCAGGGCTGAGAACAAAATAAGAACTCCAATGACAAATGACAATTCCTCCTTGACCCACGAATACACCTTTACGATAATAGCGTTACCATTACCCATAGGGGAACCGGCTGGTTCCTTAAAGGTATTATTTGGTAAGGAAAATAAAGATAGAGAACCATTGCCTCTGGCTCTCAGATGTTGGTGTAACCTGATGTGGCTGATTTTTCCTCTAAATTACTATGTTAGTTTTTGCTTTCACCCTCCAGGTCCCAAGCTATAGCATTCATCCCAGAGTTTTTTCTTCTATTCACTTTTCATCATTCTTCATTCCACTCTGTCCTTCTCTAATCACTCTTGAAATAGACATGGTTTCTATAAAGACAGAGGAGGGCTCTGAAAATAATGCCTTTTTAGTGTGATTCATTCTGGGTCTCCTTTGTAGACAAGATCACTCCCAGTGTTCCAGCTGAATTTTGTAAGACCTAAAGCTTGCAAACCCTGGCAGGAAGGACAAGTGGCAGTGAAAAGGGTGCCAGCCAGGGAATTGAAAGAAGAGCAGACTCTGTCTTCCTCCTGACTTCCTAGGCTTGGCATTTGGGGGATGGGGCCAGGGAAAATACCTAGGAGTGCTCAATTCTACCAAGTTGGGATAATGAGAATTTCAGTATCTCCTTCCCTGCTCGTTCCCCTACCTCTGCCTCAACTTACAGTTCCAACAGTCTTGCTTTTATCTGTTCTATGTGTATGGCTTGTAGGGAATGTTTTGTTTGAACAAAGTACTCTGCACCTGAAAAAAAAATTGAAAACACTGAATAAGAGCCCTAAAATGCATCATTTTATAAGAGGTATCTGTATTTCAGAAATGGCAGAGGTTGCACTAGGAGCCACAGAGCTAAGAAGGTGGCAAGCCAGGAGTGGACATAGGTTCCCTTGGATCCTATGTCCATATGCCAGTTGCACACTTACCCCTCTCCAAAGAGTCACCCAACCTCAAGGTCACTTGTAGGAGGCAGCTCCAAATAGCTTTATTTACAATTGGAAGATAGGCAGTTGGTTTTATAGTCTCTTACATTTGCATAAAGAGTACACAACTTGTCAAAAATGAACAGTAGATAAAAATATAAAACTTGTTATTGTCAGCTGTTGGCCAGTTGTTTACTTTCAAGGTTTATTGATTCAAATTCCTGTAAAATTAGATCCAGCCCCCGCCCTTGTCCACCCCCACCCTCCTCTAACTGCTAACCCCGTTCAAGAAGGCAATCGATGTTTGCAGCTGGCAACATTCTCCTCCTGTCCCCACCTTCTACAGTGTTAAGCAAGAAACACAAAACACATGGATGCTCATGAATAATTCAAGCCCCAAGAGAAGGCCATTCGATACTGACCCAACACAAACCTTTCCCATCAATCTGCATTTTTTTCAACCAAGCCTGGGAAAGTCAACCTTCTTCAGACGTGCAAATACAAGGCAGTTCTGATTTGCAAGCCTAAGAAGTCATCAAATAAAAAAATCAATTCAAAACCAAAGTGACATTTCAGTTTTATTAAGTCAGCGTTGTCTGGCTGCATTATTTAATAGGGTGTATCTATTATGACCTCTGAAGAGTTAAATCTCATGAACAGTGGGACAGAATGCTATCTATTATAATTTCAATTTTAATGATTGAAAACACAGAATTCATTATTCTGCTGAAAGTAGGCTCTGAAATGGTTTTCATTTCAGTTCACCCATCAGAAGGGAGTGTGCCTCCGAAGATTTTCTTGACCTCATTTCAGTCTCTTGACCCATTTGTTTAAGCATTTAGAATTGACACCCCAAAGGAATGACCCTTGGGAGCATTCTGACCAGCCCTGTTTTCCAGGTGGAAGGCGACACCCTCAGATATGCAAGGCAGAGCAGTATCCAAAGACAATAAGCAAAAAGCCTCTGAGAAAACATGAACTGTCTTAAACAAAGTCTCCTTTCCTAGGCTCAGAGGATGAGGGTACAACAAGAAATACAGGTGTGAAGGGTTGCTTGCTTGAGAGCTATGATTTGACATTTACCACCTCATTAAACCTCTTTGACATTAAATTTAAGGCCATTAGAGTCATTGGAAAAATTAAAAATTCAAATTCAGTTTTTAGATTCAACTTGTGTCTGCCAATTGGATGGGTTAGTTTTCTTCCCAAAACTTTATTAGTTGAATGAATGGATTATCTAAATATATAATTTATTTAAATGGAAGAGAGAGAGTGCCATTTCCCTCACTTATTAAATGGCTATAAGAGAAAATGAAATTTCACAGATATATATAAAACTTGAGTTGGGACACCTGAGGACAGGTTAGATCAGGGTTTGACAAACTATGGCCCACCTCCTGTTTCTGTAAATGAAGTTTTCTTGTGTCTTATTGCTGACATATGTGGTGACCTGATGCAATTGGCCTGGCTGCTGTTGATACACCAGCGGCTTTCGGAGCTTTCTTTGATGTGAGGAGCTTGTTAAATATAAGTGTCTTTTCTACCATGCCCTTGTGGAAGAAACTGTACTTGACCTGGTAGCCTTTTTCTCAAGTAATACCCACTTTGGGAGTGTGTATTGCCTACATTTTAGATATCTGTATTTTTGAGAAAATACCTCTAAAAAATAGAAACAAAACCTTAGCTTATTTTCTTGAAGCTTAGGCTGCTGAGCTAGACCCCCCTCTTCTCAGCTTCACTGGAATTTTTCTGGCCCTTTTGCTGTCCCCACTCATTTTTCAAAGAATTTGGCACCTGACTCCAATTCTTTCTCTCTTCCCCAACCCCCACCATGACCCTGGGTTATTTCAGTTTCCAAGTGGATAGTTCCACATAGTGGTCTCTCATTTCTTTGGCTTTCTACAGTCTACCTACACCCCGTCACAGCTTGCCCTGATCCTGCTGCACGGCAGCCTCACCTCTGCAGGTGACATTCAGTGATCCCGTCCGCCCACAGCTCTTGGCTTCCAGGTATCTTATCCAACTCCTCCACTCCAGCCCCAGCAGGACCCCCAGTCCTCATATACCTCTACTTACTCCCAATTACTGGAACTTCTTATGTCTTCATTTATTCTGTATGCTGCTTATTTTTGTTTATTTCTGCAACTCCTTCAACATGAGGCAATTTAATCAAATTTCTTTGGTCTTAAAGTCACACTAAACTCCTATTTGTCAATCATGTTTATGTTCCTGTTATAACTCTTTAATCAATTACGTTTAGATCTTTGGCACATTCTACAGTAGTAGGGCATGACAAAAGAAATGATTTTTGATAATTTTTCATTTTAGAAATGCCCCTTTTAACATTCCTTGCTTTATCTAGAGAGCCAAGCTATGTTTTGAGCATTTCAAGATCTATTTAGATAAAGCTAGTAATAGTAAATTTTCTACATATTTTCTCAGGTAACATCTGGCTTGTGTAATTACTATGTTTCCCAGAAACAATCACAGAAATTGAATTGACCTTTTGATTTTGAAAATCTGAATCAAATGACCTAAGCCATGAAGGAAAATATATATAGCAAGATTCCTCCTAATCCCTTGAGTATGTTTATGCATATTATTGGACTATTCTGCTAGTACACTAGTAATAGTAATGCATCATGTGACATAATTATAAGGAATAAAAATAAGTATTTTTAAGAAATAAAATCTGACTAAATTCAATGCCTCCAACAAACAAAAAATTTTACATATGTGTGTGTGTGTATATATATATATATATAGAGAGAGAGAGAGAGAGAGAGAAGTACTTTACCATTAATTGATGTTTAATGTTTTTTGTTTTCATTAACACAATAGTTTTGTGTTTTTATTTATTAAAATAATACCTATGCCACAGAATACAAAAAATGATTTTCTTTTATGTAATGATATTTTCTTTTA
>CAUYRT010068323.1:0-41611 GCA_963574885.1 Lepilemur ruficaudatus
AGTTTTTTCAGCTTTCCAATCTGTCTTTTCTTCAACTCCAGTTGCAGGCAACCAACCCCTGATCTGCTTTTTTTTTTTTTTTTTTTTTTTGTGAGACAGAGTCTTACTCTGTTGCCCGGGCCTAGCTCACAGCAACCTCAAACTCCTGGGCTCAAGCAATCCTTCTGCCTCAGCCTCCTGAGTAGCTGGGACTACGGGCATGCTCCACCATACCCAGCTAATTTTTTCCGTATATTTTTAGTTGTCCAGCTAATTTCCTTCTATTTTTAGTAGAGACGGGGTCTCTCTCTTGGCTCAGGCTGGTCTCGAACTCCTGACCTCGAGCAATCCTCCTGCCTCGGCCTCTCAGTGCTGGGATTATGGGCACTGATCTGCTTTTTATCACTGTACATTCATTTGTATTTTCTAGACTGCTATATAAATGGAATCATATAAGAAAAGAGTACTTTTTGTGTTTGGCTTCTTTGAGCATGATGATTTTGCAATTCATCCATTTTGTGTGTAACAGCTCTTTTCTCTTTTAACTTCAGGAAAGTCTTGCTGAGGACCCAAAATTTTGTTCTGTTCTGGAGTTTGTTTGCTCTTCTCTGTGTATTGGCTTAATTTTCAGATTATGTGGAGGTAGAAGCTTCTGCTGTCTTCCCAGTTAAAATCTAGGAGGAAAGAACAAGTTATTCATCAAAAATAAAAAGAAATCTTAGAATTGGATCTTGTCAACTTGTATTGGACTGATAGGGGCTATATCCTTATTCATTTATCTCTAAATAATTGCTGTGCCCAATGGAGTGAAATATACTGACTGCCTTAGTACAATCTAGGTCTGTCCCTAAAGTGAGGTTGTGAGTGGAGGTTTAATAAAAGAAATTTGAAATATTCTTTTACCAGAAAAACTAAGAAGAAAAGGGTAGCAAAAGCAAACCAAAAACAGATTTCTACTATAATGTTTTCCTTACATGACTAAAAGCTATATGTTGACATGCAGTAAAATAAAATTTAGTTTCTATTCCTTGCCTTTTCAACTCCTCAAGAAAGATAATCACAGATTAACATATGGACATAGGTAGGTACATATATTTATATACATACATATTGCACATAATTGCATGATTTAGAAGTAGATCTGTGGTTTTCCAACTGGATTCCTTGACATTCTAGTAATCTGAGTCTTTTTAAATTCTTTCTCCTGTTGCTTTTTATAATATGTATTCAATTTTCTATCTTCTGAGCCTTGATTTTTGACTATTGAAAATCTTTTATTCACAATGCAAATCTATCTTTTTAAAATAAAAGGCTTTCACTCTGCCTCTGGGTGGTATGGCATGGTTTACAACACTGTAGCACTCCATTTCAGAACAACTGAGAAGATCATTTTTTGAACGTATTAGAGAGTTGTGGAGTAACAAGACTCAAGAGGGGCTAAAACAGTGGAAACGAAGAATTTGGAAGGAAATCTGATTTCTAGAGGCACTTTTATCCAATAGGCATTTGTTGCTTATCTGCAGGCAGAAATCTGAAAATTCTGGCTTTATACACATGGAGCCACTGCCAGGCTACAGAAAAACCAACAGATTTTTCGTTGATGTTGAGGGGAGGGAGCATCAAGCACTTATCTAGTAGTGCCTTCAGGATATCTGTGGCTGCACAGGTTAGGAGATTAAAAACAGAAAGTCTCTTAAAGCAAGGTGGACTTTATAGCTATTTTAGGAGAACTAGAGGCTACAAACTGGCATCCATCCTGGTAAGTTATTAATTGAATTAAAATGATTAGCCCCCACTGCATCTGCCTGGAAAAGGCTTAGCTGAAACCTCTAGAGGAAATAATATCTGGAATCCCTACCTTTATTTCACATACAATGGGAGACATCCAATTGAAAATTACTACACACACAAAAAGATAAGAACACAAGATCAAAACAAAGAGTAATGCACATTATATAAACTGACTTAAAGTTGATCTAAATATTGGAGTTAGCTATGATTAAGATACTCAAAAGGGTAAAGGAATTAAAGGCAAAAATAGATGAAACTATTAAACATTTCACCAGAAAATTGGAATCTCTATAAAAGAATCAAATGAGAATTCTAGTGTTGAGGAACACCATATTTAAAGTTACAAATGTATGTGATGGGTTTAGCAGCAGAAGACAGGATTAATAAACTGGATAACAGGTCAACAGTAAATTTTTACATTGCAGTAGAGATTAAAAGGAATTGGGAGAGAGAGGACATAGCTGAAGAGACAGTGGTACTCAGAACAATCCAATATAGGTGTAACTGGAGTCTCTGAAAGAGATAAGGAAGAAAATGGGACAAAAGCAATAGTTGAAAACATAATAGCTAAGATTTTTATAAAACTGATAGAAGTTTCAAACCACAAATCCATAAAGGTCTAAGAACTCCAAGTGGGACAAATAAAAGAAAATGACACATGGACACTACACAATTAAATAATAAACTTCAGAGATAAGGGGAAACATCTTAAAAGCAAACCAAGGAAAAAATGTTGTTCGAAGACCAACAGTAATACTGACTGTTCAATTCTCAACAGAAATAATGGAAGCCGGAAGAGAGTAGAATGACATCATTAAAGCCCTGAAAAATACTGTGAGTGTAGAATTCTTTACCCAGTTTAAATATCCTTCAAAGTGGAAAGTGAAATATAAACATATTTCAGACAAAACCAAGAAAATTAGTCACTTGCGGATGTGCATTGAAAGAAATAATAAGCTTAGTTCTTCAAGCAAATGGAAAATGATAACAAACCTAAACACAGACGTGTAGGAAGGAATGCAGAGCAACCAAAAGGATAACTGTTGGGAAATATTAAAATATTGACTGAATTCAGCCTATTCAAAACTAATAATAATGTCTTTTGGGGTTTAAAATGTATGTATAATTAATTAATAATTAATTAATTATTGTAATTAATTAATAATTTAATTAATAATTAAATTGCATGAGCAAATAACCCTGAAGTCTGGAAATGGATAATGGACTCAAATGTTCTAAGGTTATAGCATTACTGGAGAAGTGATATCAGTAACTATTCATATTAGACTGTTGTAAGTCAAGAAAACAAGTTAGAATCTCTAAGATAACCATGAAAAGGATAAGAATTTAAAACTGTGGACTAATGGAGAGGAAAAGTGTTATAGTGGAATATACTTGAATAATCCCAAGATTAAAATAGTAAATGTAATTCTAAAAATAAAAGTAATTTATTAAATCAAATGTACTGAATGTTCAGTGAAAAAGCAAAGGTTGTCAGACTATATAATAAAACAAAACCCAAATATGTATTGCTTATAAAAAATACACCTTAAATTATAATGGCACAAAAGGCTGAAAGTCACAGGATGGAAGAAGATAACAGTACATAAATGTTAAAGCTGAGATATTTATACTCATATGAAACAAAGTAGATTTTAAGTCAGGAAGCATTACTGGAAATAAAGGAGTGTCTAATATTGATAAACATCAGGAAGATATACCAATACTAAATCTATATGCGCCCAGTAGTAACATCAGAATATATGAGGCAAAAATCATTGGAACTGAAAGGAGAAATAGACAAATTTACAATCATGTGGTAGATTTTAATACTTCTTTGTCAGTAATTGATAGCACAAACAAATCAAAACCAAAATCAAATTTGACCTAATGAAGCGTAAGGAATCTTGCACTCAGCATTCTTTACAAGTACAAATGGTATTTTACTCAAATAGACCACATGTGGGGCCGTAAACTCATTAAAACTGAAGTAATTTAGAACATGTTCTCTGACAACAGGAGAATTAAGGTACAAATTCCCAACTGCTTGGAAAATAAACAGTGCACTTATAAATAAACCATGGGTCAATGAAAAATATCACAAGGGAAATTAGAAAATATTTTTAACTAAATGAGAATGCAGATTAGACATAACACACTTCTATAATGCAGCTAAAGCAGTTTATAGAGGGAATAGGATGCCTTAAAATGTATGTATTAGAAAAGCAAAAAGATTGAAAGTCAGTATTCTAAGAATCTACCTCAAGAAGCTAGAATAAGAACAGATGAATGATAGTAATGAGCCTGGCAGACAAGGACCTGTAGGAAGAGCATTCCAGGGAGGAGAGTTAGATAAAGTATACACTCCGAGGCATGAGTGTATGTGATACGTTGAACAAATGGAAATCTACTATGACTGGAACATAATAAATCAGGGGAGAGTAGATATATAAAATCAGGTCTAAAAGTTAAGCTGGGACCTTATGTTTTTATAGTGTCCCTTTGCGATGATAAAGAGTTTTGATTTTATGATAAGTCAATAGTAACAAATGAGTGACATTATTTAAGACTTAAGAAGACTGCTTTAGCTACTATGTGGAATAGTTTGTAGAGGTGTAAGAATGGAAGCAAGCACATTAGGAGGCTTGGTTGTAATGGTTTAGGCAAGAGATGATAGCGGTTTAGATTAGGGTGCTAGAAGCAGAGAAGGTGAGAAGTAGATGGGTTTAAGATTCCTTATCAGCAGCAGAAGGTACTTGATATATTATGTTTGCATTCTGTGTGTGTATATGGTAGTGTTGGTGATAGTGTTCAGAGAAGTTTTAGGGGGTAGATTGAGAGGAAGAGAAGAAATAAATGTGAATGTTTTGGCTTTAGGTTGGGCAAATACTGGTACTATAACTTAGGTAGGGAAAATGAGAAGAAATAAAATAGAACTCAAACTTCTTGGGGTCGTGATAGTTTTAACATTAGACATCTAAGTGAACATATCATGTTGGCAGTTAGATACCCAAGTTTGGAGTTCTCAGAAAAGAGGCCAAGGCAGGGGACATAAATTTTTTGAGTTATCTATATATATGGGACATGGGACTAGATTAGAGTATTTAAGGGAAGACTATAGATGGTGAAGAAGAACAAGACGGAGCTTTTTGTCATTCAAACATACTGAGATCAAGGAAAGGAGAGGAATCAGCAAAGGAGAAATAGGAAGAAGCACAGGAGAAAGGATTATCTCAACTGATTGATTCAAATTCATCAAAATTAAAAAATACTTACTTTGCCAAAGATACTGTTTAAAAAATAACTACCTAGATTAAAATCCCATTGGTCAGTGGTTCCCATAAGTGCCTACATATGAGAATTACCTGGAGAACTTTTAAAAAACTTTGTTAAGTAATTTTGCATTGAGAAGTGACCAAAAGCTTTCATTATGGAAACCTCAGTATCACAGGTAAGCAAATCACACCCCTTTCTAGAAGTCCTATGTACATGTGTGCAGGACACTGAGTGGGTAAGATCTTTACATTCTCATCGATATGAAGTTTATAGACAATGGAAACTGCCAAAATTTACAGTTTTGTAAATTTGTCTAGTTTGTATTTGAGAAAAGTCTGGAGAAAAGTCTACTTTGTATTTGAACAAGATATCAACAGTCTTTTTTATGTTTTCTTCAGCTTGATTAAAACCTTATAGAAATCAGGAAACCACCATTCTTTAAATAAGAGTACCTAATAAGTAGAGGGAGTATTTTTTCTTGTCATTTGACATATTGCTTGATATATTAATACTGTAAAAAGCCTGATTGCGATTAAGTGCTGACAGAATCAGCACTTAAGAGGCCAACAGATCTCTTATCAAAATTTCCTTTTTTGTTTATCCATAAGACATTTTAGTTGAACCTCTGAGTGAAGATATATAATTTCACCCAGTTTCATAAAACAATTAAGGAAACCATATGTTAATATATATTTCTTGGGGTATGCCCAAGCTAATTTGCCAGCTGCTATTATTGGTGTTATTTTGGGAGACAGGGAAAAAAACCTTTGACTGATTTAGAAATACTTGCCCATCTCATCCCAAACTTGTGAGATTCATTCTCCCTATGTGCTTTCACATCTCTATCTCCAGCATGCGCAACCCCAGATTCTTTTCTGCAGAGTGTGAAGTATATTCTGTTTGATTTTTTTTTTTATCACCTAAACCAGTTCTGTGTTCTTCTATTTAGCCTTCGTTTTTGTTGATGTCTAGGTCATGCTGACATTGGTGTTGTCATCATTTTCATTTTCATTAAAACTCTTAGAAAGGATGGTCATAACATTCACTATGTTAAATATTAAATTAGCACTATCTTGATACAAAGCATAATAGTTAATCCACAGAGAAAGTAAAAGATGAATTGTTAACTTTCTCATTTATAATGCACTTCTGTTATACACATCACATGACCAAGAATGATGCAATAATGGATGATTCATTGTGAACCACAAATTATGGTTGCTGACATTAATGATCAGAGGAAAAATAGCAACTGCAGAAAACAGATACTCTATGCCATATCCATCAGACACTATAATCAGTATTGTTTTTAACTGTATTTTTTTGTAATACCATATTGATTTATACTTTCCCCCTAACCTTTGTACCAAAGACTGGGACTTTTTTTTGTTTTTAGACAGAGTTTCACTCTGTTGCCCAGGCTAGAGTGTATGTAGTCCATCATCATAGCTCACTGCAACCTTATATTCCTGGGCTTAAGAAACCTCCCGCCTCAGCCTCCTGAGTAGCTAGGACTACAGGCATGTGCCACCATACCTGGCTAATTTTTTTTTATTTTTTGTAGAGATAGGGTCTCCCTGTGTTGCTCAGGCTGGTCTCAAATTCCTGTCCTCAAACGATCCTTCTGCGTCAGCCTCCCAAGTGCTAGGATTACAGGCGTGAGCTACCATGCCCAGCCAACACTGGGACTTTTTATATTTCATGAAGGGGTTTCCCAGAATACTTTGTGACCCTCTGGAAAACTCTGATATAAAGTAGAGTGGGCTTTTGAAAACAAAGCAAACATTATTCTTGGTGAAGTAGAAATTGGACAAGCTCTGAAGATTTTTGCCTGAAGGAGTATATGACTTGGTACATACCAATATGTATGACTTGATGATATGAGAGCTGAGAAAGTAATCTCACAGGTTTAGTGGAATTAACTGGGTCACACATAGGAAGGTAGGAAAGACTGACTTGGAGGCTATTAAGGTATTTTGTGAATGAAGTAAAGAAGATTGAGACTCCCTTGAATAACAATGAGAGTAGGTAGGAAAGAATGGTGATAAATTTTGAAATAAGTAACAAAACTTGTCTTGCTCACTGGATAGGAGAAATGAAGGAGATGTTTAAGACAACTTCAAGTTTCCAAGACTGAGCAATTAGGGAAATAATAATATCACTGACAAAGACAGTGAAATTAAGAAGTTGACTCAACTTGTATAGGCAAATGAGGTTAGTTTAGAAGATGACAACTTTAAAGCATAAGATATGTGGTGGTATTCAAATATACTGGGACAGGAGCTCATTAATAAGGGTAGTACAAAGCTGAGTGAACACTCTCTGGCACCATACTAATTCCCTATGAAGTCATTATATTATGACCCAAAAGGACTATTTGCCACTTGAACAGAAGCAAAACAAACACAACTTCTAAAAGTTTGAAGCAATAATAGAGAAAAAAGCAATGGAGTGATGGTTATTTTTGCCCTGACTACCTCTCAGATCTTGGAAAGAAGCTACCCTTCTCCAGTTAATGATTGTGCTCTAGAGAAACTTGCCAATCTGCCTAATGTAGAAACTACTACTCACTCTTTTTCATCACTATTTTCCCAGATATGCCAGTTTTTAAAAATGCTTAGAGAACCCATACCATCTGATATAAATAGGCTTGAGAGCCCATGTGTAATTCAGGAAATTTGATTGCTTCATGAAGAAAGACCACATTCTACCACAGATTTGGCTCCAATTAAATCTTTTTTAATTAAAGAGAAGAAAATTTTAAAAATTGAAATAATACTTCTTATGAAGAATCAAAGATATTTTGAAGTAGTCGTCAAAAAAAGACCATCATTTAAAAAAATATAATAGATGGCCACATATGGTGGTTCATGCCTGTAATCTTAGCACTTTGGGAGGCCGAGGCAGGAGGATAGCTTGAGGTCAGGAGTTCAAGACCAGCCTGAGCAAGAGCGAGATCCCGTCTCTACTAAAAATAGGAAAAATTAGGGGGCATGGTGGTACACACCTATAGTCCCAGCTGCTCTGGAGGCTGAGGCAAGAGGATCCTGTGAGCCCAGGAGTTTGAGGTTGCTGTGAGCTAGGCTGATGCCACCCACAGCACTCTAGCCCACGCAACAGATCAAGACTCTGTCTCAAAAAAAAAAAAAAATTGTGTGTGTGTACATATATATATAAATATATATACGCACATGTATGTATATATAAAATCAATTTAAATAAGAATGATCAGGGACAAAAATCTGAATAATAACTTGGAACAGCAAAAGGAGGAATACTAAGCAAAAACAAGAAAATGGAGTGAAATCACAAGAGACAAGGAAAACCTAATGTGCAGAAAGTAGGAGTAAGTATAGGAGCAAAAGGAATTGATGTGGGAGAAATCATATTTAAAGAAATAATAGAAGACAACTCACTTGAGCTGAAGAAAAACTCAAGTTATCAAAATGAAAGTCCATAGCAATAACTGAGCATAGTAAATTACTTAAATTACATATTTGCTTATATAAATGTATATTTATTTATATGCTAAATGTACAGGTAAAGCACATGTATGCTAATAGTAAAGAGAAAATGTTATACTTTTATAAAACTTATAAAATTGCATAAAACTGATTATTTACAAAGGAAAGAACATCATACTAGAATGAAATTTCTCACCTACAATACTGGGAAGCAGGACAGTCTAACTATGTTTATAAATCTTACAGGAAAAGACTACAATCTAAGGATTGTATATCTAGCCAAAATATCATTTATAGAGGAGGGAAAAACAAAGAATTTTATTTTTTAAAAGTGAGGCTGAGAAAGTATCTATTTAACCTTTCTGGGGGAAATTACTTGAAGAAGTATTATAGGCAAAAGAAAGTTAAAAGAGATATACAAAAAGGGAAAGATACTGTATATGAATCAGTGGAAGATAACATATCTTAAAATGTATAGATAAGTCTGGCTGAGTGCAGTGGCTCATGCTTATAATCCTACCACTTAGGGAGGCCAAGGCAGGAGAATTGTTTGAGGCTGGGAGTTCAGGACCAGCCTGGACAACATAGCAAGACCTCATCTCTACAAAACAATTTAAAGATTACCTGGATGTGGTGGCATGAGCCTGTAGTCCTAGCTACTTAGGAGGCTGAGGCAGAAGTATCACTTGAGCCCAGGAGTTCGAGCTTTCAGTGAGCTATGACTGTGCCACCACACTATAGCCTGGATGACAGAGTGAGACCCTGTCTCTAAAATATAAATAAAAATAAATTATTCCACATGAACTGTAAGAGTAGGAGGTGTGGATAGGGATGTTGAAAAAAATCTTATTTTTACGTTTCAAGTTTTTTCTTTATTAGACATATCAATTATGAGATGATGTGAAACTGGAATTATTGTCTGGAATATGAGATTCAGTAAAGCCAAGTTGATTATTTCAGTTAAGAAATTAGTTTTTCCCATTCATAGGGCTATGCATACTGGGTAAACCTAGATTAAGTAAATCATATCTTTATGTTATATAATTTTAAAACACCTAATTTATGAAAATTTACTTATGAACAATTAGAAATTTTTTTAATTTTTACTTAATTTTTAACTATATTCTTCAAAAATAATGAGAGCTCATACATAATATGCTGAGGATACAAAAAAGAAAAGAAATTTGCCATCTTTGGACAAGATAAATGTACCAAGAAATGCAGATAAAATTAGATGAATGCTGTAATAGATATATACACAAGGTGACTTGAAGCACAGGAAAACGATATGACAGACTTAACTGTGAGGATGTTTGTAAATCTGCCGGTGAGCAAGGTGGGAAAGGCATGCTGAATAGTGAGGACATATGTTGTGGATGAGAAAATGCAAGTGTTTGTCCAGTAATTAAGCTATCCAGTGAATTCTTAAATTGAAATGCATTGAAATTGGTGTGAAAATGAGATATCTCAAGTATCGCCTGTTCAAAGTGTCTCTGAATACTTGAGTCGTGTTTCAGGTTAGGACGAGGTATTTTTAAATTTCAAAAACAGGCAGCATTTGGGAGGAATTGTGTCCTGCGATCATATGTTCACTACATATTGGCATTAGTTTTTTACAGAGCAGAGAGAATATAAGTATCCTGGCGTATTTTTAAACAGCAATGAGCATAGGAACTGTGGTTTCAGAATAGGTTTCACTCTGCCTTCCCTATTTAGTTGACTTTGGATATAATGAGGAAAAGGCAGATCTCTAGCTTCGATAGTAGCCGTAGCTAATAAGATGTGGGTTTGTTAGGTGGTAACTACAACCTGTTTCTTTTCACAGTGAAGAGAAATGCATGCTCAGCTGCTATAGTGCTTGTGTGCTTTTCCAATATTCCTGCCTAGAGGGAAGGGAGAGGAGTGCTGCCCAGTGTCAGGGTGGAAGATATTTGTTCTCACTGCTACTGTGCTGAGAAATTAGGTCTTTCTTTAGAATTGAGAAATCACAGAATAATTCTGTGGCCTAATAGAGATTTTCAAACATAAAAGCTAACATTTTTTCCCTCTATTTACACATTTTGTTAGCTTCCATATATCAGGGGATTCCCTGTAAATTACAGAATCTTAAATATTACAAATTCTCATGGGAGATTGGTTTCACAGAGATGGATAATCTTTTCCTTTTTGATAATGTGTTTTTTCTCTTGTTTTGTAATTATATAAATGTTGAAATTCCTTTTTAGGAGCCATAATTAAATAGAATGTGGTGAGAGAATTTTCTAGCTAATATTTTTTATATCAGGAATCCATAATACCCAAGTGGCAACCTAAATAAATAATACTGTTTTAGAAAGTTTGTTCATTTTTTTATTACAACCCTTTTTTTGGTGAAATGATTTACTTACATGTTATTAAAATTTCTGTCCCTGTTAATTGTCCTTATGCCTAACTGAGGCATTCAGAACTGATAATCATTAGGCTTTTCTATTTAATGCTAGAAGAACAAGCTGCTTGTGATGACCCAACAGAGACATGAGGAAGGTTTGTGAAAGGGGTGTATTCATCCAGCTCTAATCCTTGTTTTCAGAAAGGCAGTGTCTTTAAGTGTTCTCTAATTAGTCAATAGATACGGTTGTAAATTCTTGTAGACACCTCTTTTGCAGGACAGAGATAGTTTGCCTGGCTTGTTTAAATCTTTGTTTTGCATTTCTCATAAGTGAAATTTTAATATGAACATTTAAAATAGAAAATAGTAAAAGTAATTTTAAAACATGTAATCATTACTATTTTATTATTGCGATCCATTGTGATTTTTTTAACATTATCATAATTAGAAACTTGAATATTATATATTTTAAAATCATGTCTACAAAATAGAATGTTTTTGTTTTTTGTTTTCTTGAATGCTTGTTTGCTTTGATCTCTTTGTATACATGAAATGTTTACTGCTATGAAATAAATTCGTTTTGGGTTTGGTAAAATTGCTTCTACCAGTCACTTAGGAAATCTAAGCTAGGGAACAAGACACTGATATTTAGTCATACCAAGAGGAAATATATTGCTTCACTGAACTGAATATAAAACATGATCAGTGAAAACACCTGGAAATCAGAAAGAACAGATTTTAGTTATGCTTCTCTTTTTCAAAGAACTTAAGTGCTTAGCTATTATTGTTAGTGCTAGAGAAGTAAGTTGGCAGTGACATTTGAAATATGATAAATAAAATCTGCAGAATGTCTGCTTCTACTTTTAGCACTTGTCTGATTCCTTCTCCAGAAATTGCATCATGGAAACTGCCATAGAGTTAATGCGATTCTAGTATATCAACCTTTTTTGTCTTAATAAGTATATTCTTCATTACTCTGTAGTGATAAAGCAATAGTTATTGAAACTGCCGAAGTTATTGAAAGAGAAGGATAGAAGCTTTTTGCCTTTATCACCTGTTATTAATTGGAGATAATTACTGCATAGCAGCTGGCTGTTGGTTTTAGGGAGCATCAATTGTTCTTCTTACCCAGCTGTTGACTAATAAGGATAGTCAACACATCTGTTTCAACAGCTGGTAATTAACAAAAGCCTAATTGCTGCAACTCTTTTAACATCCAATCTGTGAAAAAGAAGGGATGTAGAAGAATATTATTTACTTTGTGCTTTGCACTTTCTGAGACCAGTTTCTCTTTTTTCTCTCTCTCCACTTTTTTTTCTTACTTTGAACACCACTGCCTTTGTATGAAGCATTGAATGGCAGGAGAACACAATATGGTAATCCAGAGCTTAACTTTTTTAGATCTTTGTTGGTGTTTCTTATTGCAACATTTCTTTGCTAACTTGCAAGATAAAATGGATCAAAAGCATTTTGAGTAGTTCCGTACAGCAGTTAAAATCCGCAGCAGTGTGCCCTAGGCTGTGTTGCTGTTGTCTGAAGCATCCAAAAGGAAACAGGGAATTCTTTTTACTTATGCTTTTCACATCCTTAGGCACAACTCCCAAATAATTTTCACATTCATATACAGAATTTTTGTTTAAATTACTGCATATGTTGGTTAACATAAATGAAGTCAAGTTTAACAAGCCCTCTTCCTTTGGTTAAACAGTATTTTAATCGTCATCTTTTAAAAACTTTGGTTTGCTTATTTTAATGCCTATATGTCAACTTAAAGTATTTAAGAAAACTTTCAGTGTATTTGTGAAATCTTGCTTGGTCTGCTTTTCTTTAAATTGTAATTTGGTCTTTTTAAAAAGTTGCCTTTAATTCAGATAACTTTGATTATCTCTTGTTGATTTTTGTAATAAATAAATAGCAAATGTTCAGGCTTGGACTTATACACCTGAATAAAACTATTTCACAAATGAGAAACTTATAAATTAATATTTCTTTTATTTGACTACTTTCAGTACTCTTATTTAATCATGAACTGTTTCAGTGAAAAATATCTTTCATATAGTCTTGGTTATAAAGTTTTATATTTATGCTTTTTACAATTACATTTTTGCCAGTTATATATAAAAGTGTACATGTCAAAAAATCTGCTTGTCTCCTAGCTAAAATATTTTCACATAAAACATATCTGATTAAAATGTTTTCCTTTCTTTACGAATTTTTTTTTTTAGTTATCATGGCTGATTTTTTGAATAGCTGTTTCCATGGTTTTTCACATCTTCTTTAAGTTTATATATGTGTATATTTATATAAACTTTTTGATGAATGAAAAATGTATTTTTATTAATTAGATATCACATAATCATACTGATTTTCCTTTCAATACATTCATAAAATTTTAGAGTAATGTTATGATTAATTTGCTAGATGATGATAGTGCTTATTTAATATTAGTATCTGAAAGGTCCTTAACTAAAATGATACTCAAGTTCACTTGATTAAATTCGCTTCACTAACTTTTCAGCTGGCAATATTTCTACTCAGCGAGTTCTTTAACTGATGTTGAAAGGTATAGAAGAAATTCTACCCAAGTGCTTGCCGTGGACTGAATTGCAGATTGCATAATTTCAAAATTTTTTGCTGGCAAGGCAAGTTTAGTTCAGCAGGTGTTCAGGTATTGAAGTGTACTATAGATGTAGTGAAAAAACATACACAATCCTGAACAAATAAACAAAATACTGCTGGCTAAAATTCTAACTAAATAGAAGGGCACTGGCATGTAGAGAAATGTTTACAACTCAAGTGTAAAGGAGGGGAATATTGTCATTTTGGGAAATGTTTGCTTCTTGAGTTTAAATAAGAATTTAATTTTCTCTGTGTGCTCATGTTCTTAGGTAGTACCAGAGAGCTTAGTGAAAGGAATGTATCATGCCATGAGAAAGCAGAGTGGACTTTTTTAAGGAGCCCACATTCCAGCTGATGCTTTAAGTGTTTTCTTGCATATAATTTTTTTTCATGAGCAAATGTCCTCAAGAACAGTTGGCATGGTAGATTGAAATTCAATAATTTAATAGATATTGTCTGAATACTATAAATTCTACATGATTAACCTGTTTTCTAAACTATAAAAGAGGCAAATCTATTAAATTTTGAATAGATCATTAGTGAAGCAAGTAAGATAGTCAGTAATTTTGTACACATCAGTAAGAATGAGTTTTAGAGGTGGAGTCAAGAAATCTCAGTATTTAAGTAAAGTATCTACCTGGCATCTAACTATCAACAAATTAAAGGCCATAGTAGTATCTTTTGAGATAGATTCATTCAACTTAAAAGATATTAATACAATATCTAATACACAGTCTGAATTAATGCACAAAGAAATGGTTCAAGAAACAGATTTTAAATTACTAATGGCTACTAATTTAGTAGCCATTAGTAATTAGTAGTAAATTAATTTACTAAAAAGTAAATTATATCAGACACTAAAAATAAAAATACAAAGATTTTAGAATAAAAGACGGTGAATGGGCCAGGTGCAGTGGCTCATGCCTATAATCCCAGTACTTTGGAAGACCAAGACAGGAGGAGAATCACTTGAAGCCAGGCATTCAAGACCAGCCTGGGAAACATAGCAAGACCCTGCCTCTACAAAAAATAAGAAAAATTAGCCAGGCATGGTGGCTCATGCCTGTAGTTCCAGCTACT
Source organism: Lepilemur ruficaudatus (assembly GCA_963574885.1). Lineage (NCBI taxonomy): Eukaryota > Metazoa > Chordata > Mammalia > Primates > Lepilemuridae > Lepilemur > Lepilemur ruficaudatus. Next base: position 14,578 of record CAUYRT010068323.1, read on the forward strand.
CAAGAGGCTGAGATAGGAGGATCACTTGAGCCCAGGAGTTTGAGGGTGTGGCGAGCTAAGATTACACCACTGCACTCCAGCCTGAGTGACAAAGCAAGACCCTGTCTCAGATATTAATAAATAACAGAGAATGGAAATCAGCTAAAAATTAGAGTAAACAGAGTCACCTCTGGAGTTAGCACAATAGGATATAGTGGCATGTTTGAAGTTGAAGAAGAGATTAGCAAAGTAGTTAATATGCAGACTTCATGATTGTTTACTGTACTGATAATCAGCAGTATTGTGTTCTATTTCTGGTTCTGCTATTAACCTCTATTTATAACCTTAAAAAATGAGAGGGTTTAAGTAAATCATTTCCTAATAAGTGGTTTTCCTACCCCATGGATTTTTTTCCCTAAAGTATTTGCATTGCTAAAGGCAGTTGTGGGGAATGTTTCAATATCAATTTTTGAACATTTTATCAGTTATGTAATTACATATACCTTTTAAAAAGTGACACTATGAAAACCTCTAACTATATGTTAAGTTAGAATATATGGCCATTATTGGAGATCAGAAGCTTATGACACATATCACTCAACTGAACCACACTAACTGCTGTAGTGATTCTGATAATCAAACTGATTTAAACAGGCATTATTTAAATAATTCTTATGTAGTGTTTAATGTAAAACTTAAGAGACCACTGTTTAAGGACAGGAAAGATGTCACACAATTTAATACAGGGCTAAGAAATGACGATATTGGAAATTTACCTCGTACTGCTCTTGATCATATGATCAAAATTTTTTTTATTTCAGAATATTATGGGGGTACAAACATTTTGGTTAAATATAATGCCTTTGCCTCACCCAAGCCAGGGCTACAAGCATGCCCTTCTCCCATACAGTGCACACCGCATCCATTAATAGTAAGTTTACCCACTCCCACCAACCCCCTCCCACCTGACCGGTACCCCGTGAATATTACTTCCATGTTTGTTTTTCTATTCTAGTGATACCTCACTTCAAAGGATGGGCTCAAGCTCTATCCAGGATAATATCAGAGGAATTGTTCACTATTATTTTTTGTAGTTGAGTAGTATTCCATGGTATACATATGCCACATCTTATTAATCCACTTATGTATTGATGGGCACTTGGGTTGTTTCCACATCTTTGCAATTGTGAATTGTGCTGCCATAAACATTCACTTGCAGATGTCTTTATTATAGAATGTCTTTTTTTCTTTTGGGTAGATGCCTAGTAGTGGCATTGCTAGATCAAATGGTATTTCTATTTTTAACTCTTTGAGATATCTTGAAATTACTTTTCACAGGGGTTATACTAATTTACAGTCCCACCAGCAGCGTAAGAGTGTTCCTGTCTCTCCAAATCCAGACCAGCATTTGTTGTTTTGGAACATTTTGATAAAGGCCATTGTCACTGGAGTTAGGTGATATCTCATTGTGGTTTTGATTTGCATTTCCCTGATGATTAGAGATGTTGAGCACTTTTTTATGTTTGCTGGCCATTATCCTGTCTTCTTTTAAGGTTTTGGTTCATGTCCTTTGCCCACTTTTTGATGGAGTTGTTTGATTTCTTCTTGTTAATTTTCTTAAGCTCTATATAGATTCTTGTTATCAGCCCTTTATTGGACGTGTCACATGCAAATATTTTTTCCCATTCTGTAGGTTGTCTGTTCTCTCTAACGATAGTTTCCTTGGCTGTGCAGAAGCTTTTTAATTTGATTAGGTCCCATTTATTTATTTTTGTTGCTGCTTTGATTGCTTTAGTGGCCTTCTTCATAAATTCTTTGCCTACACCGATGTCTATAAGAGTTTTCCTAACATTTTCTTCTAGAATCCTTAAGGTTTCACACCTTAGGTTTAGTCTGTTATCCATCATAAGCTGATTTTTGTGAGAGGTAGGGATTCAGTTTCACTCTTTTGCATGTGGCTGTCTGGTTTTCCCAGCACCATGATCAAAATTCTTATATAACCAATCTTTATATCACCCAGGACCTCCAAAAAACAATGTTAAAAGAGAAAAAATATTGTTAGGATAACAATACTTATTGTTAGGATAATTATACCCCAAATTTTACTTTAATTTTCATCTATTGTGATTTTAGACTAGACAGCCCCACATTAGGTTATTTTCAGAGAAGGGTTTGCAAATGTCAATCTGAAATCTTTGCTTGTATCTTTTTTATTTTAAAAAAGTCAGAAAAATTCTTTAAATAAATAAAGCTAATCTATAAAAATTCTAAATATCAAATTATGAACAGTTTGGTCTGTTTTTGATGTTGTGATATGTGTTAAATTTCAATATAGACTTTTACTTCCCGCAGTGTGGCCAGTAGATATTGCAGGGACCCTTCTGGTACTAAATTGCTGGATCTTGGATGAAACAGTTTCATCCAGGCTAGCATTGGTAGCCTCACAAAAAATAGAAGGAATCTCCAAAGGTTTGACTTTACCAAAAAATGAGAGTTGAACGAGAGGCAACTCCCTACCCAGTAATAAGCAAACAGAAGAGCCATGGCCTCCCTAAGGTCAAACATCTATAGAAATGCTTCGGATCTTCAGTTGGGATCCCAGTCCTTGGACAGCAGCAAGTCTAGGTAGGTGAAGCAGAAACTCCTGCATTAATCCAGGCTTCTTGAACTTTGTCTAGGAATTGTCTCCCGTGCCTCCCTAGCGTTGAAACAGACAAAAGCCCTTGTTGGGGGAAGGCAGCCCCGATTAATAGGATTCCCACAGATTATCAGGAAAATAAAAATTCACAATTAAAGATCAATCAAGCCATGAGAAATAAAACCATCAAATGACAAAACAAAAACAAGTAATAAGATCAGGTAAAGAATATAAATATCTATTTTATAATAAAAATTTTATAGTATTTATAATAAAATACTCAAGGAGAGGTTGAATATTTTTAGGTATCCTTTTGCAAGATATTTGATTATATTTCTTTTCTACCAGGTTCTTAACCTTCTTCTGAAGTTAAAAAGTAAAATCCTAGGAGAGCTGTATTATTTGAACAATTGTCTAATTAGACACACCTTCAAATAATATATCTGATTAGACAATTATAGTTTTTTTAATTTCAAAATATCACGGGGGTACAAATATTTTTGGTTACATGTATTGCTTTTGTAATGCTTGAGTCACAGCTATAAATGTGCCATCATCCAAATAGTTCATTGTCCCCATTAGGTAGGTTTTTGCCCATATTCTCCTCCCTGCGCCCACCCCCCAGCCTTGGTTTCCACTGAGTTTTACTTCCCTCTGTGCACTTGTGCTCATCAATTAGTTCCAATTTAATAGTGAGTACATGTGGTGTCTGTTTTTCCATTCTTTAGATACTTGACTTAGGAAAATGGTCTCCAGTTCTATCCAAATTGTTACAAAAGGCATTAATTTATCATTTTTATGGTCATTGTATACATATACCACATTTTATTAATCCACTCATGAATTGATGGGCACTTGGGTTAATTCCACATCTTTGCAATTGTGAATTGTTCTGGAATAAACATGCAAGTGCAGGTGTCCCCTTCTTTTCCTTTGGGTAGATACCTAGTGGGATTGTTGGATGGAATGGTAGATCTACTTGTAGTTCTTTGAGAAATCTCCTACTGTTTTCCATAAAGATTGTACTAATTTGTAGTCCCACCAACAGTGTATAAGCTTTCCTTTCTCTCTGCACCCACGCTAGCATCTGTTTTTGGACATTTAAGTAAAAGCCGTTCTAACCAGGTGTAAGGTGATATGTCATTGTGATTTTAATTTTCATTTTCCCCATGATTAGTGACATTGAGCATTTTTTCATATGTTTATTGGCCATTTGTCTATCTTCTTTTGAAAAGCTTCTGTTCATGTCTTTTGCCCACTTTTTAATGCTTTTTTTTTCTTGCTGGTTTATTTGAGTTCTTTGTAGATTATGGGTATCAGTCCTTTATCAGATAAATAGTTTGCAGATATTTTCTCCCATTCTGTAGGTTGTCTGTTTGTTCTGTTGATTATTTCCTTAGCTGAGCAGAAGCTTTTTAATTCAATCAAGTCCCATTTATTTATTTTTGTTGTTGCTGTAATTGCCATTGGGGTCTTAGTCATAAATTCTTTGCATTGGCTGATGTCTAAAAGAGTTTTACCTACATTTCCTTCTAGAATTCTTACAGTTTCATGCCTTACATTTAGGTCTTTTATCCATCTTAAATTAATTTTTGTGAGTGGTGAGAGATATGATACTGGTTTAATTCTTCTACATGAGGCTATCCAATTTTCCCAGCACTATTTATTGAATAGGGCTTCTTTTCTCCAGTGTATATTGTTGTCTGCTTTGTCAAAGATCAGTTGGCTGTATGAGGATGGTTTTATAGATGTTTTTAATAGTGTGGCACAATCTTATGTATTTATGGTTACTCCATAAAATAATTCTATTAAAATAGACCTATTAACTATTAAATTATTAAAATAATTAACATATATGTGAAATTAAACCATATTGAAATATGGTCTTACATGGTAAAATAAGCAGTATTTTCTGGACACTTGTATTCTATAATAGTTTTAACTTCCCTTCTAACAGCTACGAAACCTTGGAAAATTTCCAGCTATTGTCCTGACCATGTTGTATTAGCAACAATTTCCTCATCTATAACAATAGGAGACTATATTACCTCTAAGATCCTTTCCAAGTCTAAAATTATTTGGTTTTGTGATTTAATTTGTACAGTATGCTTCTTGATTTAGTACATATCACACATAAGATCAAATGGTTCTGTTCTATGATAAAAACCAATTTCCGTTAATGATCTTGGAGTTACCAAAGGAGAGCTTAACCATATCACGCTGTAACTATTAAAAACACATTAAAACCGAACATAGTAAGACTTTAAAGAGAGATAATAGTGGTTTCTCCACAATGCCAATAGCAATTAGTGTTCAGTGATGTGAATAGTGTAGTCTTTTCTTTGTTATTCTAAGTTACCAGATAAAACTGTAAGGAATATAGTTCATTTCTAATACAGTACCAGTACAAATGATTGTCCTATTTAGATAATATTGCTCAATATTGATATTAAGATAAGTATATAGTGGGATATTTAACTATAAGACTAACCTTAGTTAACCAACGTTTTTTTCAATCACTTAAGGTATAGTAGGAGGATAGTAAAGATGTAAAACACACTGATTATCATGTGACCTTCCATTATTGTCAGTAACTTTGTTATCCAATGATGATTTGATTCCATTGTTTGTCCTGTGTATATATGTATTAATATATATAATTTTATTTATATGATGATTTTATACATACATACATATATATATACACACACACACACACACATACTCCAGAACGTTATACAGTGACATAAAGGGAAATTGTGTATTTTGGATCAAGCAGGCTTAAGTTCTATCAGTCACAACTCTGTTGTATTTATAAGTTACTTAAGCTCCATGAACCTCAGTTTTATCATCTGTAAAACAGGGATGAAAGGAACTACCTCATGGCTTGGGTGTGAGACTGCAATAGTATACTTCAAGCACATGGTACAATGCCCAACCCGTAGTAGACATTCAACAACTAACATTGGTATTGTAGTAAAGCATAGATCTTTAAAGTTTTATCAATGTAGGCAGCAAGTCTAGGGGTTTTTTTAAATGAAATATGTAACTTTATATATATAAAAAGCTACAGTCCCCAGCCCCTGAGCTGCAGACCAGTACCTGTCTGTTGCCTATTAGGAACTGGACTTTTGCACAGCAGGAGGTGAGTGGTTGGCAAGTGAGCTAAGTTTCATGTTTATTTACAGCCACTCCCCATCACTCGCATCACCGCATAAGCTCCACCTCCAGTCAGATCAGCAGTGGCATTAGATTCTCATAGGAGCCACAAACCCTACTGTGCAACCGCACATGCAAGGGATCTAGGTTGCACACTTCTTATGAGAATCTAATGCCTGATGATCTGAGGTGGAGCTGAGGCAGTGATGCTAGTACTGGGGAGCGGCTGCAAGTACAGATAATCGTTAGGTGAGAGGTTTGACTGCACAATAGATGTAATATGCTTGAATCATCCTGAAACCATCCCTCCCACCCCCCGTCCGTGGAAAAATTGTCTTCCATGAAACCAGTCCCTGGTGCCGTAAAGGTTGGGGACCACTGATATAAAGTATATAAATATACACTTACTAGAGGACCCAGAAATTTTACTCCTAGGTATTTATCTAAGAGAAATGAAGGTATAGTTCCACAAAATGATTTATATGTAGGTAGCAGCTTTATTATAATAATAAATGGCAAAAACTGGAAATAAGCCAAATGTCCATCAACTGGTGAGTGAGCATACAGATTGTGGTACTAGATGTACCTATACAAGGGAATACTACTTAGTGATATAAAAGAATGAAGTACTGATACTTGTAGTAATATAGATGAATCTCAAAAGTATATGTTTAAATGAAAGAAGCCAGACTCAAAAGACTGCATACTCTGATTCCATTTCATTTATACAAAATTGTAGAAAAGGCACAACTATAGGGACAAAGATCACATTAGTGATTGCAAGGGGGTGAATTTTTACTTTGTGTATATTATAACTCACTAAGCCTGACTTTAAAAATCTATCTGTAGGCTGGGCACATTGACTCATACCTATAATCCCAGTACTTTGGGAGGCCAAGGTGGAAGGATTGCTTGAGGCCTGGAGTTTGAGACCAGCCTGGGAAATATAGCGGGATCCCGTTTCTACAAAAGAGTAAAAAATTATTAATAGCAAGGTGTGGTGGCATACATTTGTAGTCCTAGATATTGGAAAGGCTGAGGTGGGAGGATCACTGGAGCCTAGGAGTTTGAGGCTACAGTGAGCTATGATCATGCCACTGCACTCCAGCCTGAGGGACCTTGTCTTTAGAGTAAGACCTTGTCTATTAAAAACAAAAAAAAGCTGTGTGTATACTTATATGATAGTGCATGTATGTTTTATTTTGATAAGGTTTACTAAAAATATGACTATAAGCAGAAAAAGTGTCATATTTGTATAAAAATTTACCTAAAACTATGATATATATGGAAATCCTCATTTATTGTAGGCTTTGCTCAAAAAAATTTAATCCAACATAAGACAGAAAAAAAAAAGAGAAGCAAAGGAAAGGATGCTTAACATAAAACATGAAATAGTATGTAAAAATAAGTCCATATGTATCTATAATCATAGCATATATGTAAGAAGATAAGTATTGTGAGTTGATACATCTGTCAACATGAATAAATATGAAAAGTATAATACCAAAAAGGCAGTTATCTGTGAAATATGTAGAGTATCACTAATATAAAGTTCAAAAATCTATTGATTGAAATCTATTGAAAATAGTATTTTCAATAAAATACTATTGAACATGGTGAACCTAAATTCATGAAAGTGTTTTGCTTTGGGGCTGGGAAGAAAGGGAATGTGACTAGTGAGTGTGATATGTGGGATGGGATGGGAGATGTTTTTAGTCTGAAGCAAAATAGAAATTTTTTAAAAAATTAAAGCAACGTTTATAAGTGTGTATAAAATGTTATCAATTTTGTAGATAAGTGTATTTATTTGTAAATATATGTGTGCTTGTATCTGTGTGGAATATCTCTGTAAGGATATGAAACAAGCAGTTAACTGGTAATCTCAGGAGAAGGGATTTGTAGTACCGAGGGTTAGAGGTGGGAGATTTGCTTTACATTGTATATTCTCTTATGCTGAGTTTTGTTGTTTTATTTTATTTAAAAAAATTTGTTTTAGAGACAGTCTCTCAGGAACGGGCCTACCTTGGTCAGGAATTGTTAGTTTGTTTTAATGCGTGCATTTACTTATGTGTGTATATGCATAAATGAATGTACGTAGTTTTTACTAAAGTATTTGCCAGAAATATGAGAATGTGTGATGACAGAATAACAGGAAAAAATACTTGTTTGCTAATTTCCATAATGTTTTTGATATGAAATTTATTTTCATCAGTAGTATGATAGTATTGTATGATATTAATAATGAATCTAGGAAATACAGTAGAAGTAAACAGCACATTTAAATTAGTTAAGTGTTTTTATACTGCGTGTAACAGATATCCAACTCAAACTAGCTTAAGTCCCACTCATCCTCCAAAAAGGAGGTTATCCAAGAAATGGATATGGATCTATCTTCTGGCATATGTGGCTCCAGTAGTACAAATGATGTTAGCAGGATTTAGTTTCCTTCTAGGGCTGGTGGGATGGAGTACTCTAATTGGACAACCTGGATCTCATACCTGAGGTGTTGGGGGATGAAGTTTACCCTAGCCACAAGGACTAACAGTATTTCTGTGGCGTAGGGTAAAGGTTTTTCCCAAAAAAAACTAAAAGCTGGCCAGATAAGCATATATCTGATAAAGTAAGGAAGTTGTAAAACCGGAAAGTTTATGATAGCTTTAAGCATTATCACCAGGGCCTGTACAGAAAATTAGACATTGGGGATTGAGAAATTGAATGAATTGTTAAGAGGCAACACCAAAATTCATAGCCAACTAATTGTAGGAGGAGAAAGTGAAATGTTCAGTATTACCTGGAGCCTGGGAATTTAAGTAAAGTTCTTACAATTCCATTTTCCTTACAAAAGTTTCGAGGCAAAAACTTCATTTTGGTATTTTCCTACAAGAATATTATTTTTTTGTTTGGTTGGTTTTGGTTTTGGTTTTGGTTTTGGTTTTCTTCAGAGGTACCAGGTAAAAACCTTCAAAATTATCATCTTATTTTACCATTTGCATGTATTTAGCATTGACACATATTTATTTAGCAAATTCTCTCTTACTTGTGTAACATTTGATATTCCTTAAATAATGCAACAGGATTTCTGAAGTTCTGTAAGTTGAATGTGATATGTCCTTTTTATGTGATTCATTTTGACTTGCTGTTATTTACAGTGGATATCTGTGTCTTCATAGTTACCATTTCAATCATATTTTATGGTATATTGGAAATTGGAAAAGCTGTTATTAATAATTATTGACATTAAGAATTAACCATCTATTTTTATTTTGAATTATTTTCCCTAATTTTTGGGAATGTTTCAACTATACTTATAGAACGTGGCATGTTAAAGCAAGCATTCAGATATCTTAAATTTAATTACAAATTGACTCTTTAGAATTTCCTAGCCCGAGACAGAACAAATTAATATCTTAGTACAAACTTGTATGCAAAGATCCAAACTACTGCATGTTTTTATAATTCTCTACTATTAAAATAGAAAAGTACCATTGTGTAATGTTCACTTATATTACAATAATTAATTTTCCTGTAATCAGGATTTCATGATTTTTCTTATGACTGCATTCTTATGCAAGAAAATAATTCCAGTGAAATTATGAGTTCAGCAAAGTTCTGAACCTCTGCCTCCAAAATTTCAATTTTTAATTATTGGCATTGGTTTAGTTTGTGAGGTTTATGACAACAGTTTGCTCTGCATTATCTATCAAACACCATTTAAAGTGAAAGAACCTTTCCATGCAAATTAAACTTTGAATAAACAATACTAAAACCTGACTTGCCAGTACCATATGTTAAAAGTTATGTTGAAAACTCTTTTTGGTGATGCTTAAAATCCAATGGGAATAATGGTGGGAGGGCAGAAAATTCTTTTTAAATTACTGCTTTGAACCCTATTGAAAAAATTAATTGCCCGTGCTTTAAAATTGAAATATTATAGCCTAGGAGGAATGGCATTCCTGTAATAAAATATCTCTAGGATTCAGAGTTGCTGCCATTCTCCCTTTGGGGATTTTTTTTTCCTTGCAGAAAAGGAACTGAAAAGGTTAAATCATATCTGTAAGAATCAGGTTATAGTCCAGTGTACTTTTTTTTTCACATTAAATATCAAAGATGGCTTGACAACATATTTAGAATTTTCTGAGTTTTACTATTAATAAAGTTAAAAGAAAATCTAGTGTGATCATGTAGTGGAGCCACATTAAATTTGTATGTGAAACACCCATCGTGCTTATCTCTACTCTAGATATTGCACTGAACCCATGTTCCACATTCTGAATTCTGTGTATAAAGTTAAACATTGCAGAAGGGCATATATCTGATGATACAGATAAATAAGGATGAAGTTTAGTATTGAAAAAAGTTTCTAAATAAAACATGAAATAGTATGTAAAAATAAGTCCATATGTATTTATAATCATAGATAATATGTTCATGTCTTTAATATTTATTTTTAATATATTTGGGCCATTTGTGAGAAATTATGAACACTACTAAAAATATTCATAGGTTTTTTTAACTACCCAAAATTTAAAACTCCTATTCATACTGTAGTATTGTATTTTAACATATGAAAACTAATATTAAATTTCTTAAAATGTTATTTACTTGTAGGCAAAGTTGTTGTCTATGCAACAAGCCAGAGAAACTGCAGTTCAACAGTACAAAAAACTGGAAGAAGAAATACAGACACTTCGAGTTTATTACAGGTAAAATTCTTTTTAGCCTGGAGTTAAGTAAATATTGTTAGTTTAAGAAAAATCTCTATGTGATTTTACAATAGTGAATGAGGAAATACCTCAATGAAATTAAACATTATGCATTTGAAGCATTTTTGTAATTTTAAAATGATTCGGGCATAAAATATTTCTTATTCTACCTCTTTTTCTTTCTGCATTTGGTAAAGTTGAAATTTACCGAACTCATTACCAGTTGTCTAAATGGAGCCTGGTTAGCTGTTGAACTATTGGCCCATCTAAATGCGACCTCTAAAATGATGATATGTATTTTTAAAATAGTGCATGACAAACAGTAATAACAACCTTTCACCTGTTATAATATGGTATGAGTAGTTTCTAAAGGAATGTCACTAAAGACTAATTTATGTTCTAGGAGTAGTTTTGAAATGAATTCAGTAGGTCTATTCTATCTCTTTTTTAATGAAAAGCGTTAGAATAGAAAATGTCAGAGTGCATCTCCTGTAGTAAGGGTAAATATTTTTTTGCCACACTTTTATTTTAGTTTTGGCTTGTTTATGTGTGAGAGAGAGAAGATTATGTATTGAGTTATATATAAAACGTTTACACAGTGGATCATGGTACAAAAAAGTTTGAAAAACATTCACTGCTGCACAATGCCATGTATGTTCTTTGATTACTAAGTTTATAAAAATCTCAAGTCTCTGAAATACAAGAATTCACTAACTGGGGCTATAGGTTATTGAAAGATTTTTTTTTTTTTAATTTGGACCTAACAGAATAATGTTAAAATGCATAAGATGCAATTAAATCAAAATCAGTTGTGATGAAATACAATTATGAAAATATTATGTCATGATATATTACTATATATGTGTATCATTATTAATTCACTAAATAACTAGATATAGCAGTAGATCTATTTACAACTATAATTTTAAACTAATGATAACTGTAAATAGCATTTTTGTGATACCTGCAAATAGTGAAATGTGAGATGAAAATAGCAGTGATTTCTATGGATGCAACCCTCAGGAACCACTAATATGACTGTGATTTGTTGCCTATGTTCATAATTGTAAGAAACACTGTACTTCCATGAAAATTAGTAAAAATAAAGATATTATGCAACTTTTTCCCATCCCCAGGTTAAGAACCCCTGCTTTGGAGCAGTGTCACTGACATCTGCAGTAATTGGTTATCATTATGGGTTGACTTGTGTCCCCCCAAAAAGTTATACTGAAGTCATAACCCCCAGTATCTCAGAAGGTGACCTTATTTATTAGGTTCTTTACAGAAGTAATCAAGTTAAAATGAGGTCATTAGGGTGGGTTCTAATCCCATCTGACTGGTGTTCTTATAAAAAGGTGAAATCTGGACACAGAGACAGATTTGCACAGAGGAAAGATGGTGTGAAGACACACAGGAAGAAGACGCCCATGTGACTGGCGTGATGCATTTATAAGCCAAGGGATGTCAAGGGTCACCAGCAAACACCAAATGCTAGAATAGGCAAGGAAAGACTTTTCTTTGTAGCTGTTGGAAAGAGTATAGCCCAGCTGACTACCTGATTTCGGACTTCTAGCCTCCAGAATTGTGCAGCATTAAATATCTGTCGTTTTAAGCCACCCAGTTTATGGTACTTTGTTATTGCAGCCCTAGGAAACCAACAGTTGTCAAACACCAAGTATGTTTGTTCACTTACTGTGGGGAATCGTTTAATTTTCAATTAGAATCAGTGTCCATAGGTGTGTATGCAGGTACACAAAACCCTGATAGTAAATGTATACATCATATCGACACACTTTTTTTTTTTTAGTGTAAAGTGAATATTGCAGTCTTTTCTCTGTCCTTTATATCAGTGGTTCTCAAGTATAGCTACCATTATTGTAGAATCACTTGATGAGCTTCTAAAAAATCCTGATGCCCAATCCATCCCAGGCTGATTATATAAGAATCTCTAGGGGTGGGACTCAGGTATCAATGTGTTTTAAAGCTCCCTAGAAGTTCCTGTGTGCAGCCAAGTTTGACAGCTGATATTTTACATGCATGTTTCAGTTAGCTGCATTAAATTAGTGTATATTCTTGTTAAAAAAAATAAAAAGAGGCATATATTAAATCCTTTATTAAGACTTACAAATACCATATTATTTGTGCCCTGACCATGGATGCTGCAGTGTGGTGGATAGTAGATTCACCCCATTAATAGAGAGGATTTTTGCAGAACCTTCTTCTTTTACCCTTGTGAGATAGGACTGCAGGTACTCTGCTGATGAAATGACAGTGTCCAAGAATTCCAGGAAGTATATGATAATCGTATATAAACTACCTAAAAAACAAACCTTATGCCAGTTCTTTCTTATTAATTGTGTTGATATTTTTTATTTCTTCTTGGCATTTAAAAAAATCAGCTATTACAGAATTGGATGTTAGAAATGTCAGGCAAACTTGTTTGAAAGAAATAACTTTGTTGTTGTGAATGGGATCTATTAGATGCCAATTCTTGAAGCTCTGTCTTTTTGCTGAATTGCAGAAGGCTATTGAATTATTTTTGAAAATTATAAAGCTACTTTTTAAAATCTATATGAATCTGATAGATTTATATGATCTCTTCTAAATAGAGAATTAGCAGTTATTGACTCAAAGAAATGTTTCATAAGTCCTCTTCTCACTGCTACTTTTAAAAAAAATTGCTGGAGGTATTAAAAAGCTACAGGGATTTGCAGTTAGATAGCCATGCCCTGTGTGGCACTATATAAATGAAGCTCACCAAGCCCATTTCCTTTTTTAAAAACAAGAATAATAATACCTACTTTATAGGGTTGTTTTAAGTATATTCAGTTCTTAGCATAGTATTTTGTTTATTGTTAGTGTTCAATGTAAAGATAAGTTTCTTTTTAAAACAAAACGGTGGCTCATGCCTGTCATCCTAGCACTTTAGGAGACCAAGGCAGGAGGATCACTTGAGTCCAGGAGTTTGGGGCCTGGGCAACATAGTAAGACCCTGTCTCTATAAAAAAATTTAAAAGTTAGCTGAGCATGGTGGCACATACCTGTAGTCCTAGCTCCTTGGGCAGCCGAAGTGGGAGGATCCCTTGAGCCCAGGAGTTTGAGGTTACAGTAAGCTATTGATTATGCCACTGCACTGCAGCCTGGGTCACAGAGCAAGACCCTCTTAAAAAAAAAAAAGTAACTTAGGAGTAGCATCAAAAAGTATGATATCACTGAAGCCAAGAAAGATTTTCAAAAAGACAAAAAAAGTCAAATGTTGCTAAGTGGTTAAGTAAGATAAGGGCTGAAAGTGTCCTTCATGTTTGAAATTTGGTGGTCACTAGTGACTTCAACAAGAGTAGTTTCAATAGAGTATTAGATATAGAATCCAGTTTTCTGTAAATTAAAGAGTAATTAAAAAGTAAAGAAGCATAGCAGTTCGGACAGTAGAGTAGTCCATGAAGACACTTGAGTAAGAAAAATGGCAATGATAGTTCAGAAGAAAGGAAGGTAGGTTAAGGATTTTTATATTTTCTTTTTGGAAAATGGTAAATACTTGAGCATGTTTATGGCTAATTGGAAGGAGCCAGTAGAAAGGGTTGTTATGGAACAGGATTCCGGAGGAGGAAAGAAGGGATGGAATTTAGAGTGTCTGCTAAAGAGTCCGCCTTGAACACAAAGATGTTCACATTGTGATCCCAGACAGGAATGAAGGAGTTAAGAATAGTTGTAAGTGTAAATAAATTTGAGGTCACAATTTGTTTCTCTTTTTTTCCTGTGAAGTAGGGATCAATGTGGATTTATGAATGTGAGAGGGCAGGAGGCTTTGGGAGGAATTACAGAGTAGCTACTGAAGGAAATGGGAAAGAGAAAGGAAGGGCGAGAAAAAGAACAAAGTCAAGCAATCCTAAGAACTTAGCTGGGCATAGGTGCTATAAATTTGTGTGAGTTCTTGTTTGCACAGTTGTATAATTTAACACATTCAACTGTCCTAGTATAGCAATACAGAAGACAAAGGATTGCAATGATTCAGGACTACAAATTTGCAAAACAAATATGATGGAGGGCAAAGAGATGGAGGGAACTAGTAAAAGAGTCGTTGAAATGATGAATGATAGTCTAAGCTAAATAGGTCAGGAAATAAAGTTGAAGGGACATGTAAACTGAAAAAGGACAAATCAAGAAACCAGAGGTCTTGAGAACATAGAGTAAATGTAGTGGAAATAAGCAAATTCAAGAGCTGAAAGCATAGGAGGTTATAGTCAGAAAGTGGAATGTTGCTGTATAATATTCAGAAATGAAGCACTCAGTTCTGGGCAGTGACAATATTTGACGTTGCCTTAGAAGAGGATGGTTGAAATTAGAAGAGGTGAAGGTTACCAAATATGAAGGAATCAAAGTCTTACAAAACTAGATTATTGAATATCCATTTAGATATTGTGCCTAAAATTATTGACATGTTGATGCTCACTCTAAGTGCCATAATAGAAAATGACCTAAAAGAAGATAAATAAAACCTACATATTGAAATAAATAGTACCATATAGCTGCATGTATCAAAAGACGAAACCTGTACATGTGTGATGCATGGAAGAATGTGTGGTATCCACTCAAGAAAAATCTAAAGGAAGTTGCATCCTCCAGGGAGATCCGCATTTTTGTTGAAACAAAAAGGTACAGAGACCTTCCCTGCATTTGCTCATGGGAATGTAAAATCATGCAGCCACTATGGAAGACAATTTGGTACTTTCTCTAAAGTCAAACATGGAATTATCATATGATCCAGCAATTCCATTCGTTGGTATATACTCGAAAGAATTGAAAGCAAGGACTCAAACAGATACTTGTATAGCAATGCTCATAATAGCGTTGTTCACATTAGCCAAAAGGTGGAAACAACCCAAGTGTCTGTCAACAGAGGAATGAATAGACAAAATATATATACATATAATGGAATATTATTCAGTCTTCACAAGGAATGAAATTTTGATACATGCTACAACATGAATGAACCATAAAAACATAATGCTAAGTTAAATGAGCCAAACCAAAAAAGAAAAATATTGTATGATTCCCTTTATATGAGATACCTAGAATAGGCAAATTCATAGAGACAGAAAGCAGAATAGAGCTTACCAGCACTTGGGGAGAGGGAAATAGGGAGTTAGCAAGGGCTAGGGGAAGGGGGAGAATGGGGAATTCTATAATGGACACAGAGTTTCTTTTGAGATGATGATAAAGTTCTGGAAATGAATATTGGTGACAGTTGCACAATATTATGAATGTAGTTACTGACTGTAACTACTGTAACTACTGTAAGTGTAGTTACAGTTAAAAATGGTTAAAATAGTAAATTTTATGTTGTTATTTTACTGTAAGTTTTTTTTAAGATGTAAAGAACATTTTGTAGGATGTATAGAAATTTATTTTAAATTGAATAGAGTTAAGATCCCTGGGATGCACAATTCTAGGAAAGGAGAGTAAATTGCTAAAAACAACCAAGCTTAAATTTTCTGGAGGGTCAGCTTCTGATTTAATTTGATTTAAATGAAAGTAAACAATATTTCTTACATACCTGAATAGATGTTGCTTACAAACCCATATGTGAAACACGACTAATTCATACAGATAGTAGGTTTTTCCTGTTTCCTGTGTTACAGAAGAAACAAAAAAGTTCCATTTTTATGTGAAAGAAACTAAGACTAATTCTTTCATTTTCAGATAGATTATATAGATAGAATTCATGGAATGGATTATCTTTAGCAAGCTTAAGAAAAAAATATACTTTCAGCTATTCAAGTCAGTTTTACATTTACTTATACATATATGTACACATGTATATTGTCATAGTAAAGAAAGTTATGTACCAATAATTAAAACAATAAAAATATAGGACTAGAACAGTTAGCTGGAGCCAGGAGCAAGTTAATATACAGCTTCCGTGTAGTTTATGAAGCAGCAAAAGAGAAAACCTCAAGTCTGACTCTCAGCTTTCCGATAGCCAAAACAGAGGAGGATGATCAGCTATTAGTTGTAGTGGCAGATTGAAATATTCTGATGACTTTCATTCCACCTTGCCTTTAATTTTACCAGTTAGTGATATTCATCTTATTTTTTTTAATTATTTTCCAATAATCATTTTCTTTTGCTGGTTTAGTATAAGAGCTACTGTTGCTATAAACATTCCTTTTCCCTGCATGGAGTTAAGGAATATGGAAATATGGATATATATTTTTCCAAGTTCTTTGTTTTTTTCCATTAAAATTTAGAAGACTTTGAATGCTAAAAAAAGGAAATGTTATTCTTTGTGTCTTTTGACAGAATTCAAAGCAGGGGCCCATGAGGTGGGTGGGTAGGAATACTAAGTTTACCACGATAACAGATAGCTCCTTCACATTAAAGCAGAAGAGATAGCAGAAGAGAAATAGCAATATGAGGATTTAAAATAAATTTCATTTATTACAAACGTGCTATTAGTAAACTATTTAGTACCCCCTTATTGCTGTGCCAAATGCTAAATCCATTTGCAACAGCTTCATTAGTCTAAATTTAACAGTTTCATCAAGAAAGAATCTTAAACTTGTAGGGATTAGATTTGTATTTAATAATGATTTTTTTCCTGTTGTTGTAAACCTGTAGTGCTGCATTCCTAAGTTCAGGAGGCATAATAATAACAAACTCTTTTCTAATGGAGGGAATGCCTAAGTTTCAACATTTGCAAATTTTATAGTGCTTCCTTGTATTTCCTTTTGCTTAAAGAAATTATAAATTAAAGTGTTTAGACAAGAATTAGATCCTATTGTTTGGTGCCAGTAGAATAAGATTTATTATACTTATAATCAACAGCAGTTAGTATGTTTTAAATTTTTATTATATTTTGTGTCATTCCGTGTGAGACTGTAATGCCATTCATAACATGGTAAATTTCACATTGTAGAACAAAAATATTGAATAGCATCCTCCACATTTTAAGGTAGTATGTTTCCTATTATTGTACTAGTATTTTTTTAAATAGTTAAATAGAATATTTACAGGTTTGACATAGTAAAAAATAAGCTAAATATGAACCCTACTTACTGAGTTTGTAATAAACATTTCACTGGCATAGAAACCATAAAGATAGAGGCCATATGAAATATACTCAAAAGGAGAGTGAAATTCTTTATTTTTTCTACATTCTCTTTATAAGTTGTATTCAGTATGGGTCTTTTTCAATGTATAGTTTTTTGTCTGTATATATTGCAATCCTTAACAATCAGAAATATTACTGACTGTCACTAAGATCTGGTTTTTTTTTGACAGTAGTGATAGTTTTTCATTGAAAACTATCATTGAAGATAGTTTTTCATTTGTACGCTCACTCAATCAGAACTATGAATTGATATTAATTAGACAGTAAACAGCAATTATAGCATGCAGACTCCAGCCATGCAGCAGTATTTTTCTGAATGGAAATCCCTCATCGACAGAGGGGTTGAACACTTGATCCTGACCTCATTAGTTCTATATTCTAATGTGCCAGTTGGCCTATCCAGTGACATAAAATTTTTGTTTTCTAAAGTAATTAAATATCTATGGAGCTACATTATGGTACCATACCGCATAAGTAGTGATAAAAAAAAAAATAAGAAGACCTGAATTACACTTTCAATGTTTGGCATGAATCAGGTTTTTTTTTTCTATTATTATTATTACGATAGACAAGTTCCAACCTTTCTAGGTTTCAGTTTCTTTAATTTTGACACAAGGAAGCTTTTATTAGTTCTAACATTTTATAAAATTTGTTACCCCTTCCCATGGGGTAAATTCAGCTTTTATTTAGTAATGTTTAGTAAAAAGTATTCTTATGCCATTAAGTTGTACCTATTTTCAAGGCCTTTTTAATTAATTTACAGTAATAAAGGCTTCACCTGTATTGTTCAAGTCTATATATGTTTTTTGGTGGCTCTGGAATGCAAAAGAAAAAGAAAATTAAAGCATTTTAAAAACAAAACAAAAAATTTAAAGTGTACCTTTTCCATATGTCCAGTGATTTAGAATATATTTATTTATTTATTTATTTATTTGAGACAGAGTCTCACTCTGTTGCCCAGGATTAGAGTGCCATGGCGTCAGCCTAGCTCACAAGCAACCTCAAACTCCTGGGCTCAAGGGATCCTTCTGCCTCAGCCTCCTGAGTAGTTGGGGCTACAGGCATGTGCACCATGCCTGGCTAATTTTTTCTCTATATTTTTAGTTGGCGTATTAATTTCTTTTTATTTTTAGTAGAGATGGAGGGGGTCTCCCTTTTGCTCAGGCTGGCCTTGAACTCCCGACCCTGAGCGATCCACCCGCCTCGGCCTCCCAAAGTACTAGGATTACAGGCGTGAGCCACCGCGCCTGGCCTGGAATATATTTATTAATCTTTCCCCCCTTTCTTCTCTCAACTTATAGAATGTGGCATTTACTAAGTTATTTAGCTTCTGACTGTTGATTATTACACAAAACAAATAAACAAATAATAATTAATAACATAATATCTGACCTGCTTATTATGCAAATCAATGGGATAATATATTTGAATGTTTTCTGAAAACTGTAAAGCACTATGCATAGGAAACATATTAATAGGGTTATTTATAAAATTGCTTAAAATGTTTTGCTTTGTTGAGACATAAGACAATAAATTAGTACAGTCTATTGTATTGCTACAGAAATAATTTAAATCTTCTATGACTTTTTATCCAGAAGGACATTTTTTGCATTATCAAGTTTTCACTATTTTCTGTGCCTTAATCTGCACAGTGACTTAATAAGACTAAATTTCAACATTTGTAGCTCTCAACTGCTGTTTATTTTATAAAATGACTTAACCTTCTTTTAAGTGCATTTACAAAATATTTTGTCATTTAATAGTTGTGCTTAGTAAAGGACCCCAAGTTAGTATTAGAATGGTTTACCAATTATAGGTCCTGGGATTTGGCATTTATAAACATTATTTCTATTAGCTTGAGAAAAATATAATTTTATATTTTGTTAGATAAAATGTTTAGCCTTTCCCCTGGTCTTGGCACTTAGTAATCTCCATTCTTACAGTTCCACACGTGCCGGTTGCCTCCTACATAAGTAATCTTTGATTTGTTCCTTTCTTAAATTTAATTTATAACCAAACTTTGCTAGATTTTTCCTTGCAGTTACTGTCACTTTTGCCTTTTCCTACCTTAGACCACACCTGAATTATTTCATGCCCAAGCTTTGCTTCTTCATCCACTTGTCTTCCATCCTTACTCCTCTTAAGATTCCTGAAACATAATATTTTCATGCTCCCATTCAGCTGCCAACAGTATTTGACAGTACTACATTACCTATATAATAAATTCCAAACCCTTTAACCTAACATTCATGACTTTCCTTGATATTGCTGCCACCTCTATTTAGTATTTCACCAATAATCTTTTTGCCTTCTAGTTTTATTCTTATTTGTATGACTGGTATACTGCCTCATGCATAACAGGCACTCAGCAAATATTCATTGCACTGAATTGACTATTAGGTTCACTCCCAAAATAGTATTCACTATTTCATGGACACACCCCACAATTTATCCCTTCAGTGCATTCCCTTATGTCACCTATTCCTCCTGAAATACTCCATCTCATCCTGTCTGATGTTTATTGAGGCTTCATAGCATAGTTTAAATACCATCTATTCCGTTATTTGTTTTCTGATCTTCTCCATCAGAAGTGATCTTATTCTACCTAAAATTTCTACCATAGTTATTCACAGTGGCTCTCTCACAATACATACCTCATGCTTCCCATGAAATAGTTGTATGAATATGTGTCTTAATTCCCTTACTAGTGCTTCCATTCTTGATATATAGCAGGCTTTTAGTAAGTACATGACAAACAAATGAATAAACAATCAAATTTAACACTAGATTGAAAGTTACTTCAGATTCAAAGTTTCTTCTGTGCAGTACATATAAGAACTCAATGATAAATGTGTGAATGAATGAAGTGATGGAGATAACATGATCCTAGTCCAGCATCTACACATTTGTACAGATTTGAGGCCAAATGAGGTCTGCATATAGTAAAACAAGTGAATTGCCTACCAACACAGTTTCTTTTTTTCTAGGCCTACAGTGTTCCAGTTTGAAAACCATCTTCAGAATCATTTGTTTGAATTTTACCTTTCTTGAACTTTAGAATTTAAAAAAATAAACTTAGAAACAAGATCATTGGCTAGTATATTCATCACAGCATTATTATAGTGAAAAATGAATCAGAATCTTTCCAATGGATGTTTTGTCTTTTCTACACAATGTTAAAAAATGAATTAGTTGCCAAAATAAATACTAGGAGATCTTACAATATGTGACCGTTAGGATTAAGACATGGCATCTTTATTAGTTAGGGTTCTCCAAAGAAACAGAACCGAAAGACTGCACATATACAGGGAAAGAAATTTATTGTAAGGAATTGGCTCTGGCAGTTGTAGAGGCTGGCAAGTCTGAAATCTTCAGAGCAAGCCGGCCTGCTGAAAAACCAATAAAGAGTTTATATTGCAGTCTTGAGTCCCAGGATGCAGAATTCCTTCTTCCTCAGGGGACTCCAGTCTTTTTCTTGTAAGGTCTTGAACTGATTGGACAAGACCTACCCATGTTATGGAGGGTAATTTACTTTACTCAAAATCTACTGACTTAAAGCTAATCACATATATTAAAAAAATACCTTCACAGCAGCATCTAGATTATTGGTGTTTGACCAAATATCTAGATACTATAGCCTGGTGAACTTGACACATAAAAGTAACCATCACACATGTACATTTCAGCAATTGAGTGGCGCTGAGTGAAAGTTACCTTCTCTAAAAGGAGCACACTCCATTTTACCACATTTCTTATTCTACCTACTTCATGCATTTAAAATCATCTTCCTTAAACCTATAGGCATTTAAATTTGTGACCCCAGATGTATGTTGTGATCTTATTTATAAAAGGGATATTTGTACATATATACCTAAACTCTTCCCCCTGGCTACCTCTCTAACCTCATTTCTTAATATGTTTCTATTCTTGGTTCAGTCCAGCCACACTCGCTCCCTTATTATCTCAGACATTCTAAGCATGCTCCCATCTCAGAGCCTTGACATATGTTTTCTTTGCCTGGAGGTTTTTACCCCCAGAATGTCAAATGAGACTGCTTCTTTGCTTTGTTCAACTTTCTGCTTAAATGTCGCTGACTGCACTGTCTAAAATAGCCTATCCTCTATTTTTTTTTCCATAATAGACATGCCTGCATCACACTATACTATATTTGTGGATTGTCCTCTAAAGTATAGATTCTTCATACAAAAATGTTGTTTTGTTTTCCACTGCATCTTACAACTGAATCAGTGCTTGGCACATCTTTGATGCTCAGTAAAAGTTTCTTGAATAAATGAATATGTATATGTATATGCTTAAACATTGTGATACTTCAGAAACTTAATAGGTTATCTGGGAGGTGAGACTTAGTCTAGCAGTCAGATTTTTTATATATGTGGTGAGTGAGAGAAGGGGAAATTTTAACTGTCATATGATATCCTAATAAAGTGAATTGTTAAAATTTTTTATGTGTGTATTACTTTTATATATAAAAATTATATAAATGAGTTTGTAAGTTTTGAAAAGCCCTTTATTCATAGTAACCTGCACAGATTATTAAATTTGATGCTTAGAAATAGGAATCCATGAAAAATAGATCTGTGTTTTGGGTCTGTGTGTGTGTGTGTATGTGTGTGTGTGTGTGTTTGTGTGTGTGTGTGTGACAATGAAGTTCATTTTTTAAAATAGATTTTAGGCTGGGCATGATGTCTTACACCTGTAATCCTAGTGCTTTCGGATGCTAAGGCAGGAAGATTACTTGAGCCCAAGAGTTCAAGGCTTCAGTGAGCTATGATCACACCACTACACTCTAGCCTGAGCCACAGAGTGAAATCCTGTCTCCATAGATAATTAGATACATAGATACATAGATACACAGATAGATGTTAATAGTGCTGTGCTTTATAAATGGCAAAATATATAAGGGATTTCAAATCCAAAGATTTATTCACCTATATTATGAAAAATACAAGGTCTGTCCGGAAAGTATCCAGCCATTTTTAATATAATGACCTGGCAGCCAAGGAGAGTGAACTGTAATGCGCATGTGTGAACAATGATGACTTCACTGTACTAGTCAGTGAGGCGCTGGACACCGTTGAGTGAGCATGTGTACTGTGTGGCTGTCACATTCAAAATGACAGCCAGTAGAGCAACGAATCTGCATCAAATGTTGTGTTAAGCTTGAACATTCCTCCACAGAAACTATTCGGATGATTCAGAAGACTTTTGGGGACAATGTAATGAGTGCAGCGTAAATAAAAGTGTGGCACAAATGCTTCAAAGTTGGTTAAGAATATGTTGAAAGTGATCCATGTTCTGGAAGGCCTGCAACAAGCAGAACACTTGAGAATGTTGAGCATGTATGTATGGGTTAGGTTAAGAGACACTGGGAGAACTATGTGAGGTCCCAAGGAGCCTACTTTGAATAGGACTGAGGTGTCATTGTCCTATGTACAATGTTTCTTGTATCTTGTATCTTCTTCAGTAAATGTCTCAATTTTTCATATTACATGGCTGGCTACTTTCTGGACAGACCTCATATGCATATAAATGATAACTCCACTTACATTTTAGATTTGCCAAATACTTTTAACTGTTTTTGAAAGTACTTTATGTTGCAAGAAATTGAACACTTTTTAAAAATAAAACGTTGAGAAAAATATCGCCAACTTTAAAAGAAATATTAGCTTTAATATTCTTCTTTTACTTGATAGAAACAAGAGCCCAGGACAGGTTAGTGAGGAATAAGGCACCTTTTTAAAAAAATTCAATTCTTGGCCGGGCGCGGTGGCTCACACCTGTAATCCTAGCATTCTGGGAGGCCGAGGCAGGCGGATCGCTCAAGGTCAGGAGTTTGAAACCAGCCTGAGCAAGAGCGAGACCCCATCTCTACTAAAAATAGAAAGAAATTAATTGGCCAACTAAAAACATATAAAAAAAATTAGCTGGGCATAGTGGCACATGCCTGTAGTCCCAGCTGCTTGGGTGGCTGAGGCAGAAGGATTGCTTGAGCCCAGGAGTTTGAGGTTTCTGTGAACTAGGCTGATGCCATGGCACTCACTCTAGCCTGGGCAAGAGAGCGAGACTCTGTCTTAAAAAAAAAAAAAAATTCAATTCTGTGGACATTAGCTATGGTGGGAAATAACAATGAAAGTAGAGAATTCCTTCGCATTTAAAGAAACTTCACTCAGTACAATTAGATTTATTTAGCATATTTTAATTATAAATGTTTTTTCTTTCTTTACATAACATGTATTATTAAATGCATTAAAATTTTTATTGAAGCTAAACTAGTTAAACGTATTTGGCAAACGTAAATAATATCTAATAATTGAAGATCCTTGTTCGGGAACATTCTGATTCATTAATTGGAAAAACAGTAAATAGCAATATTAACATACAGTACAAGATACAATAAACTGAGATCTTTAAGCTACTCTTGACTTCTGTAAACTTTCTAATGCCACTGCTGTCATAAAGAGCTTAGTAAATATTGACTGAGGATGATGATGATGATCCAGCAATATTTTTAAGACTGGGTGGCACTGGCAGTACAGTCAGATATCCGGGACTTAACATTGTTATTTTGCCGTGGGGCCCATCCACCTGGCCCTCTCCCAAAGGGTAAATGTTTACCTCCAGTTAGGCATTTAAATGTGTAAATATTCCAGATTCAATTATATGTGAAGTAGCTAGAGTTTTCATTCGTTAAATCATGAACTAGTTGTTCTCTAAAGTTTAAATTGATGTTATAAAAATTTGGAAAGGTCACAATAGACTTGACTAAATGTTTCCCCATAATTCCAGACAAAAAGGTTATTTGGTAAACTTGGGTCAGTGTGAAAATATTATGCTACACTGACTATTCTAAACCTAAGATATTCATGAAACTTCTGAGTTTGTTAAGGTTTCATTTACTATTCTGTTCAGTTGTTAAGTTTCAATGTTGTTATATAGTATATCTTGTTCCCTGTAGGGCTGTAAGGGTTTTATGACTCTCAGTATTCCATTAATATAGTTCCAATTATTTCCCCAAATGTCTTCTAAAACTTCTAAACTAGTTCTGATTGAACCAGAAATAAGCAATATTCATTTACTATATGAAACAATCAGATAGTTCAAAAGCCTAGGGATAGAATATTTTTTTGGTTTTGTTTTATTAAACATTATTGTTCTGATAAAGACTTGTATTTTTCCTGTCAAACTTGGTTAGTTGTCCTGAACTATTAAAAAATGAAAATTTTATAAAACATCAATTATATAAAAAAGGGAAGAATTGATATTTTGTCCCAAAAAGTTGCACATACTGTTGACTTAATTTACATTATAATTCATAGTGAAGCAAAACCTCTTGTATTTCTAAAGCTGCTTTAATTGGGTCTTTGTTCATCTTTTTATTTATAAAATTTTTGTTTTGCAATCAGTCATTCTTTTCATATTATAAAATGTTTTAATTCAGAGCTAACACTACAGTGGACAGATGGTGCAGATTCTGACTTTCTAGCTGAGTGACCTTTAACAGGTAATTAACCTCTCAAAGCCTCAATTTCCTGACCTGTAAAATAGGAATTGTAATTATACCTGCTTCGTATCATTGTTGAGAATAATCACATTAAATAATACATATACAATGCTTTATACAGTGCCTGGGTAGAGACTTAAGTATTTAATAAAGGTGAACCATTGTTACTATAATTCCATGTTGAGTTTATATTGTCATTAGCTTTTCTTTGAGATTTTATTAATACATTTCAATTTTTTATAGTATTTTAGGCTCTAAATGCAATATTGTGGCTGCAGTATGGAATTGATTGATTTTTCTTTGATGAACAGTTTTCACTAGAGTTAAGCAGAGTTTTTTGTTGTGAGGCATTTTAAATGATATTTTGTCAAAATGATGTGCATAGTTTTCCATAGGGTATATATATATTCAAAATTATACCCTTTCCCCCAGTGATTTCTGTTAAAAATTTTACCTCAGAAAATATGGATATAAGTTTAAAGCTGTATCTAATGCCTTCTGTCTTGTAGCTTGGAGTTTGGTACATGTTGCCTTCTTTAATCCCTTCAAGCACCTTGAGAGGCATTATCCGTTTTTACAAATAGGGAAACTGCAGCGCAGAGAGAACTAACATGCCCTAGGTCACACAAGGGCCAATGACAGAAGCATAGATATTACCTAACCCACTTGGTACCTGGGCTTTTACTCTGTGTACTAGACAGCTCCCTCAGAAATACTGCTGAAGCATAACTGGTACTTCAGCATTATTTTCCTGATTTGAATATGCTTGATATGTTTATTGCACAAAGCACACCACTGAGACCATGTTAAAGACATGTTAAAACAGTAAAGGAATCTGACCTGTTTTGGAGTTTAATAGTCTTTGTCTGTGTTCAAACAAACTATACAAATTACAATCACAGTCAATGTCTGGATTTATGAATAGATTACCTCTGAATTTTTTTATTTGAGAACCTTTAAGCTCTAGCATTATATCATATGTCAGGCTACAAAAGGAAAATACTGTGCTGGACAGTAATTTTATCTATACAATCATAATATTTTATTTTTATTATGTTATAGTATTAATAATTTTGTTTTATCAGTGCTGTAGCACAATTACTAACATAATAGTCATATTTAGCAGTAATCATTAACCAAACAGCCATTTTCAGTTCTGTTTGAATTTATTAAGAACCTACTGCATACCTAGGACTGTGCAGACTTTTATGGAAAATAGAGTAACAGAGGATAAAATGTAATGGCTACTGTCACATAAATTATAATTAAGTGAAGTAAAAAAATATATTCAAAGTTTAAATGAAATAATTAGTTATTTGCATGGAAGGAAAATCACAGAAGGGAGAGATCCTTATAGGCTGGAATAGATAAGATACTATGAAATGCTCAGGAATTAAGATATGAACCAATAGGATTCTGATAGAGAAGAGGAGGAAGAAGGGCATACTAGCCTGGAAGAACAGTATAAGCAAAAGTGGAGGTTTAATGAGCATATTGTGTAACATTATGGAATTGAGAGAAATTTTCAGGAATTTTAATGCTAACAAGCATTTAATTTTGATTCTATATTTCCGAGGAAAGCTTGGGAATTTGGAACTTATTCTTGAAAACATTAACAATAACACTTATACCCAAAAGAAATAATTCTATAATTTATATAAAATTTAAGCATTTTAGAAATCTAAATGCATTTTTTAAAAGTTTACTGTGGTGGTGAAGCAAAAACAAAGGTGATATGATCTTCTTAATAGATGCAGAAAAAATATTCGACAAAATTCAACACCTTTTATGATAAAAACTCCTAACAAAATAGGCATAGATGGAACTTATCTCAAAATGATAAAAGCCATATATGACAAACCAACAGCCAACATCTTACTGAATGGGGAAAAGTTGAAAGCATTCCCACTTAGAACTGGAAC